>CAIGRT010223412.1:0-10132 GCA_903798405.1 Fraxinus platypoda | reverse complement strand
TGAGAATGCCTCCTTCGGAAATAGACAAAAATCTCAACGAAGTGAGGTTTCTATGCGACGATTTTTCCATTCGCTTGAGTCATACGAGCATTAAACAGAGCTCGCCCCAACTATATGCAAATCGTCGCGAATCAGAAAAAGGAGGATTCAAATTAATATGAATTTTATTCGAAGGGGAATTGGAGGAGGCAGAAGAAACCCTAAATGCTCGTACTTATAGAATTTGTACAGAAGTTCGAACCCTAGTTATTTGACTGTGTGAAGAAACAAAAATTTATGTTTGGTCCTCCATAAATTACAGCGTCTTTAAAAAGAGCCTCGTAAATTTCATTTGCGGTGAACGAACTTCTAAACAAATTTGAATTGAGCCACTAAACTTTAAATTGTCTCAATTGAGTCACTCAACTGAACTAAATTCTATGGGAAACAAGAAAATATGAACAAAGTTGATGCTAACAGAAATATTGAGTAATCTCATGAGAAATTAAGGTTGTTAAGATACAAAAGAATGCCTATTTATAGATAAGTTTAATGTAGTAAAATAAAATTTCTAAGAAATTAAGTTAATTTAATTGGTAACACTTATTAATAATTTTACTTATGAAGGTTAAACTAGGAAATTATGTCAACTGTCAGCCCAAAAATGACTGATTGCCTCAGCTTTGCATTGTGTAATCCAGCAGAGGCAATCTTAGTTGAAAATAATATGTTCTAGAGATACTTTAGTAGAGATAATTTCATTAACGGTCACTAATATTCATGAAAACTTTTAGATTGATTATTATTTTTAAATATAATTGATCACTCTGTTAGCTTCATTTGTGTTATATTTGGCGTAGTAGCGGTTAAACCTTGACGTGGACTTAAAATAGTTAAAGACACCGATTATTAGCCTCATGTTATATCTATCGGGACATTTTTACTATTTATTAATAACGAAAAAAAGTTTAGAGTTAAAATGAGCTAATTAAGAAATTTAGGGCTAAGAATTGCTTTTTAGTTTGAAGATGTGTAATTCCACGATATGAACACAATGATCGTTAGTTGATGTCAAGGTTTAATGGGTCGTTGTCGGATCTCAAGTGGATGTCACTAAAAGAATGACGAATCATGTAACATTATTTGACTATAGTGACTAAATTGGTCATTAAATTCCTTTTAACTACCAAGTTGTGATTTTACTTGAACTTCTTCATGAGGTATTATAGATTTTTTTGGGTAGAAGTTGACGATATAATAAAACAAGAATTTGGCATTTTCTTCTTCCTTATTACTAAGGGCCCATTTGATAGGCCTTCTTCATTTGTTTATCCTTCTTATAGAAAAACTTCTTCATAAAGTTATCTTACTTAGATCAACTTCCTTTAAAATTTCTTCTAACCAAACATAGCAGTTCCAGAAAATTATCAAAATATGCTCAAAAGCAACTTCTTAATCTCAAAATGAGCTTTTGGCTTTACAAAGCCTGTCAACGGATTCTTAAGTACTATCCAATTATACCCACCAAACATGGCATGTAATCGAGTATTTTCCATCAAATAATGCAATCACAAGTACAAAATTTAAAAAGTTCATCATCTGATCTACTCCACAAATTATCATTGCATTCTTCATCCTCCAATGCTATTTCATTCACTGTAAAGCATCACGTAGTCGAAATAACAGGATGTGACATACCTCACAGAACAGTTTGATCGGAGGCATGATCAGCTTATTTCATTCAATGTAAAGCATCACGTAGTCGAAATAACAGGATGTGACATACCTCACAGAACAGTTTGATCGGAGGCATGATAAGCAATTCAATTGACTATAATACCCCTGATTCTCGGAGGACCACTTCCCCGAGGCACCTATCCCTACTTCAGATAGCTAAGATTTACATTAGAAGAAATCCAAATGATTTGCGAGGGACGCCAAGAGAAACTTCCACTTTAATGAAGCTGTAATCCGTGTTGAAAATGGAAGGGCTATACTGAAACGAAAGAAAAATACAACATATGATAGTATATAAAGCATGAGATCGAGAAATGGTTCTATGTCAGGTCCTCCGCTTAATCTTTCTTTGAGCTTTCAAATCGACCACAACTATGCTAATGTTATCCTTGCTGCCTTTTTGAAGAGCACGGTTTGACAGGTACTCTGCAGCAGCTTGAGCTGCAGGATCAATTCCTTCGCCCCTTTCTAAGGGAAGCGTTGCGCCATTATTTTTATGCCAGACTAGAATCCTTTTGCGAGCCATATCACAAACCTCCTCGTTTGTCATGACATCCCATAAGCCATCACTAGCCAGAATAAGACATTCATCTTCTCTAGTTCGAGGGATGAACATTACTTCAGGATCCGGAATAATCCAAGGTTTCAAATATCTGTCTCCTGCAACATTCAAGAACGATAAGGCATAAGAAAATTCAATTTACTATCAAAACAAGCATCATAACTTGTAAGAAATAGCCGTGCTTGCTAGTTCATTTTTTGTTTGGGCAAAAGGCCTTGTTTCTGTTATATATTAAAAAAGAAAAGGAAAAAAAAATAAAGTCTCAAGTATTCTCATGTAAAAGGCTGCCTTCTTTAAACTAGCCAAACCGACACCAACCCCAATCAATATCAACCCCATTTTTTCTCTATTGTCAATCCCTTTCGCTTCAGATCTGAACTTTTTGCAATTCTGGCCTTTAATCTTGTTGGACAGATTCCTTGATATATCATCTTCACAAAGAGGTTCACAAGCTTCTCCCCTAACACGAAAAATGTTCTTAACATGGAAGGCCTTCTCCAAAATGTACCTTCAATTTAGGCCATTCTAGGTAAAAAAAAAATTTATCTCAAGATCACCTACACATTACTGTGGCATGCACCCTGACTCCATAATTCTCCAATCAGGTTAAGGCAAGAAAGCTAAAAAGCCCTAGCCTTAGCTTTAATTGGCTTCCACCACACAAAAAAAGGAAAGAAAAAAGAAAAAAAGGACAGGACTCCATAATTCTAACAAGGTATTTAGGGTCTTTCCTGTCTTTGACAAAAGAAACCAGAACATCTCTCAACGGCAGAATTTTTCCAAGTGCTGTTCAATATGGAACACAAGATGTCTACTACTTGATTCTAGCAAGGCTCCAATTAGAAGTGACTATTTACATTAAAGATAGTGAAGGAGTGCTCAATACTAGGCTTCTCAATATATGGCATAAAAAGGAAGGAGGGAGGATTTTCACAACAGTCTCTATGAACAAGAAGTACGAGGAAGCTCAACAAATTTTGTGCACCGATCTCACAAATTAAAAGCAAATGGATGGTAAATAAATCAAGCAGCCACCACTCTTACCAGTCCAACAAATCAAGGACAACGTACAACAATACAGACCTTTCCTTTCAAATGCAAAAAGAAAAGTACAAGAAAGCTTGGGTTTCTCAAAGTCACTGCAATTTTGAGGTTAACGATAAACAATCTAAATCAGTGCTTAGCATCTTAGTTACCTGGTCCTCGTATACTTTTGGCTCATCTATGCCGTTACGTAGCATAACAAACGCAACCCCTAGAGGAGATTTGTTTCACTTTATAACCATACCAACATAGAACTAGAGTTCCCGAAACAGATTTAGACATCCGGGACAAACAGTCATGTCAGTCGAACAAATTATTATATTTATCGCCCCAGACCCATACAAATTAGCACGTCAAGTTTATGAGCACCTACTTCACAGGTAATAGGGTGCTATGGCAGTGTCTATCCTGGTAATGAACATGACGATTTAAATACCAGAGGATATTTTATTTGAAAACAGAGATGATACATATATTTATGAAATCCGCTAAAGAATAATACAATGGGAAAGACGAACTTTTAAGGTGGTATGAAAACAAAAGAGGCAAAATGTGAAAGAGAGAGAAAATGAAGGCTTGGAAGCACATACCAATAGACCTCGACATTGCAAGGACCCCGAAAACACGATGTCCATTCCACTGAATTACTTTGCCGCCAGCTGCATCAATTCTAGCATATTCATCTTCCCGATTTGGCTAATAGATGGAAGAGAACGAAATTAGCTAGAGCTGGATAAAGATAGTGCAACACACTAGGCACAATGAACAATTTTTCGTTTATTCCTTCTTTAATATTGCTCAAGAGTGTCTAATCCAGTATAACAAACACCTTATTATGGCATGTTTAGTAAGTTGGACTGAATAGAATAAAAAAATATTAAAGAATAGAGACAATTCAAAATTTAGTAATCGTCGTGTGCTGCTGAATCCAAACTACCAATTACCAAACATGCCATGACACAATACAGATTAAAATCACATTCTTAGTTTATGATCCACAGATAGCACTATAGGTTCTTTACCTATGGTACTACCAATTACTAAACATTCCATTATGTTATAGAGATTGAAATTACATTCTTACTTTATGATCCACAGATAGCGCCATGGGTTCTTTACCACGGCATAGGACAGCCCTTGAATCACCACAATTAGCAACTACGATGTGCGACGAACAAACTATGGCAACAACAGCAGTCGATCCAACAGTTTCTGGAGCAACAGGTTCAAGACTAGCTTTCCCTCCAATCTCATCATCAACCTTGAGAAAACATTTAGTTAATGCTCTTCTCCATTGTTCTTCACAATTATCCTTACTATTTCCATCATTCAGATTGGCCATAATAACTTCCAACTCCTCAGCCAAAGCAGAATGAATGCGATCCCGACAATAATTTGCAACCTGAACATAAAATTTTAAGCAATATATCTCATACAACCGTTTTACATCAAACAGCTTTGGATAAGCTAAAAAGGCTACTTTTAAGTAACTCTTTTTTGCCAAATATGTTGGTAACTACATTTTCTTTAAAAAAAAAAAATCTAGTACAAAATCTATCTTTGTTTTTACAGTGACTTAGTTAATTTTTTTAGCTTGCCATACATGTTGGAAGTATTGCAACAGGGGTGTGTGCTGGGAAGAGAGGTACCTGAGAGCCTCCATGACCATCATAGACTCCAAAAAAGTGGGTCGTTAAATGACTTAACGGCTGAGTCATTCCATCATGTACATGATCACCAATTAGCATTTGCAGAGGAACTTTCAGAAACCTGGGCACAGTCGCAACTGCATCTTCCATTTCTGGTCTTCGACCACAAATAGACGTGAGTCCCCAGAGAGGTACATAATCGACCTCAAAAACGCTGTGGCTCACTCTTCCACTTAACCCTTTCTCCAACTGAACAACAACTGTAGAAGACTTTGAATTTACACCATCTACAACATTTTTCCCTTCATCTACAGCCAGAGATAGAGAATCAACCACAATCCCACTAACAATTGGCTCTCCCAAATCTCTGGTTTTTGCAATAGGATCAATATCTACGAAATTTGGTATTCCTGTTTCAGAATTGATCTCAAAACCTAATAGTTCATCACCACATATGCTACTAGTATCACTCACCACAGATAAAGAACATGAGCTATCAAGAACTTGATCGCCCTCCAATGATGAGGAACCATCCTCTTCCCTTTTCCTGACTACAACATCAGTTGCAAGCCAGTTGTTTTCATCTTCAGACATGATAACCAACCTGGAAGCCCCTTCACTTCGATTATCTTCAGGCCCCGAGAAAACCGTAAAATTACTAACTTCACTTCCTGAATCACCAAAACTACAAACATCATTTTCACCATCTACGGAGTTAGCCAAACTTTGAGTCTCGGAATCCATGTACATGCTTGCTGTGTCAGCCATCATCGGCAACTCTGTTACATCCATACAACTTTCTACACTAGCAGTGTCACAGATCAATTTACCTAAGATAAATGGCACAGCAACCGTTGGATGCATCTCCCCCATCAAAATCACTATCTAAACAATAGAAGTTGCTCTCCTGCACCTCAAAAATTATACAACCTGCCATTGTTAAACTAATTCATTAGCTTTCCTATCAATCAATAAACCAGTTTCTTCACTTTCAGGGTTGATTGGGGAGAGGGGGAGAGGGGTGAGGTGGTCTCGTTCAGCTATGGATGCTTTAAATAGAAATGGGTAGTCAGACCCGGTGACTGAAAAAAAAACACCAACTACCACTTCCACAAAAAATTCTCCATATATAGAAAGGTGAAACTGATTTGTTTGAACCTTATCTTAATTTCTTATTCTCTGGATACTTCTGTATCTACCTCCATCAATTACCATGAAAAAAGAAAAACGAAAAAAGAAATCCAGAAGATCCTTCAAATCCACTCAATTTACTCAAACAATACACAAAAAGCAAAACAAGAAATCGATCTCAGCACTTGATCGTTAAAGAACAGAAGGGTTCATGTGAAAGAACCTAGTAAAGGCAAAGAAAAGTTACATGAATCACAGGGAAAATTGAAAAAGATAGAATCCTTTTTGGAAATAAAAATCGAGTAACCTGGATCTGAGGCAATCCATGTCAACCCTTCTTGAAATCTTGAGTTGAGCCCATCTTTTTCTATTGTAACTCTCTCTTTCAACCAATAAATTGCTTAACATGTTCAGTATAAAGTCAAGAAACAGTAATAATAATAATTAATAATCAAATGAAAGCTAGAGACGTTGAAAAGAGTAACTACAGCTACTACCTAATTTATTTTTTTTCTTTCTCCGTCAGACTTCATTACAGTTCAGACCCACCTTCACTTTTTCAACATCTGCTGGAAACAGAGGGAAATTACTGAAGAAAGAAGAAAAACAAATAAAGGAACATTTTGTAAATATTATAAACAGCATCTTTGGCCGGGCATAAGTAACTTTTCTTCACGATATACTTTTTAAGTAAAAAGTACTTATTTTTTAACTTCATTATTAAAAGTTTATTTGTTTTTTGTGATTGCATCCACCGTGAAGAAAGTAGTTAGATAGCTTTGCCTGTAACTTTTTTACTTAATTAAGCTTAGACCAACACAGAGACGTCGCTTTCCATGACAATTACTTTTGCCCGAATCTTGGAAGATAAACAAAATGAGTGGAGACGATAGGGTGATAAGAAATAATGCAATCTATTTATTAAAGAAAATATGAAAGCAATCTTGATTTAAACAAATTATTCTTCACTCCTTACGCCATTAAAATTAAACCTTTCATTTTCATTTTCTTTATTTCTGTCTTTATCTCTGTTTTTTCTTTATTTCTCTAACATCTCTTTCATTATTTTCTATTATTAAGTCGTATCATTTTCCTATTGAGTGGGCATTTTAAAGAAGTTTTCCAAGAGAGGTCAACAAAGAATTATATAAAACAAGTTGATCTCTAATATTATTTAAAAAGAAAAGTTAATTCTCAACTTTTTTATTATAACTGTGACATGAAACTAGTTTTGTCAACGAAAACAATTCAAATATTTTGTAAATAACCCGTAAAAAGTATGAGAAATATTGGTTCGAGGATAAGTTGATAAAAATAATTGATTTTAAAAAGAGAACAAATAGAAAGAAAATAAAAAAGAAATTTCATTTTATCATTTTTTTTTCATTTTTGACGAAGGAGAAGACTTTATTTTGTTTCTTTCTTTTCTTACAGGATAAGTGTCATGATTAAAACGATAGTCCTGAATTCTCACAAGGGTTTATGTACAAAGATTGTACAAAGAACGGGCAAACTCTTACTTTGCCTCTCCCACTGAGTTGCATATTTTATTCTCAACTTTTGAGTCTTACTAAATGATAGTGTTCTAAACAGCGTAAGGCGTGATAAGACAATGAAATTGAGTCTCAAGCTTTACAAGTCTAATGGTGCCTAGTTCTAGGCATTAAAAAAAAAGATATTTTCTTATTTTTAGTTGTTTTATAGCTATTAAATAAATAAAATAAAGGAGCCAAACAATTAAAATCACATACACCATAATTACTTAATAATTTCACAACTAAACAATTTCCAAAATTTCAAAAACTAGACAATTGAAAATTAAAAGCACAAAAACATTTTTGAGCTAAAATAAGTCCAAGTTGCACTAATTTAGTGCCTAGGCCCACATAGTCCGAGGTCTAAAAAATGACTCAAAGAAAGTTGGTATGCCTTTTGATTCCTAGACCCGCATAAAACGGTTAAATAGGAGTTGACTACATTTTTTATACCTTGTCATTACGTAGGATGTTATGAAAGCGCATCACGCCTGAACAACATCTTTTCACATCTTGTGGAGCACTGCTAAATGGTGCTATTAATTTCTTTCGATTGTCTCTCTCTACATCAAGCCTAGACAACACATCTTCACGTCTCCTGGAACACTGCTAAATGCTGCTATCAATTTCGTTCGATTGTCTCTCCGTGTACCCCTACAAAACATTTAATTTGAAACTGCCACAAGGCATGTAACTAGTGAAACTATGAAGGATTGATTCTAAAGCCTCATGACAAAAACTATCACACGAACTGCAAGTCTTTAATGAATTCAAAAACACACAAGGGAAGGGATTCCTAAAGAACAAACTAGTTCCTTTACACATGTATATAGGATAAACAAACAGTTGAATAAGTAAAATTGTACAAAATTAATTCTTATTGTCTTTCCATGGAAATAAACACAAACTCACACCTTAGCTCCCCATATAAATTATAACATCCTTCATATGTATGGTAAATTGAGCAATATCTCAAGCCAACGATACAAAAATCTTGTATTACAATTTACACCCAATCCCAATGTCGTCTCATGGTAGGTGGTTGCATAAATACGTGGATAAAAAGTGATTTGAAAATTTAGCTGAGTTTATGCATGCTTCATCTAATGTGTTAATTAAGTTTTGCTTGTAATAATGAAAATAACTGCAAAGCAACAAAAGAGCAAACGCAAATCAGAATTTCAGCCATAATGTACACAGGTAACAAGGTCTCTTCAAATTTTTTTTTTATTGATGACATCGTTTGTTCTATCGAAAGCTCTTACCATGTGTTAGAAATCTCCAACTTCGAAAATATTTGGTAACGTTTCATCAAATTTCTAGCTTCCTCTTCGACAACTAGGATTCGAAGACATTGGAAAACATATAGTAGACAGATGTGGTGGTGCGACACTAGCTATCGTGATCAGAGACGAGTGACATTGAATGAAAGTGGGTAGTTAAGTAAGATGATCAAGATAAATGTTCAAAAATCTTAACATTAAGTTTCAACGATCCTCACTGCACTAAATTCTTCCCACATTTGGTGGTTTTCAAAAGGGATTTTGAGGTTCTGGAAAGTTAGAAATAACTAGTTGGTAAGACGGAAGACATTCAGTTGATACCAAACAACAAAGAAGTACTCCTACTTGGTAAAATTATGTAGATAAATAATTGTTACTTAATTCTTGATCTCTTTTATATGTTCTCGCATATGGGATTATGTCTGTGTTCCAAAAGGGGAAAAGTACCTGTTGGTGATGACCATTATATTGAAGAAGGGGCCAACCTTTTGAAGTTACTCGAGACTGTTGCTGAACAAGAATCACTAATTAATGGCAGGGATGATGTTGGAGATTCTCGAGAGATTGGAAAAGGATACTTGATACATATGTGGACAACTGAGAAGTTCATGCAAGGTATATGGGATCTAGAGCCCGAGGAGTATGCCAAGAAACTAGTTGGTAGAAATTTAATTCAAGTTGTTCGTAAAATATTTGATGAAAGGATCAGAATTCAAGTTGTACATACTCAAATCTGGAGCTGATAATTGCACGTGGAGATTTAGAGCTTTCAAACTTGGTGAAACGGTTATGTTTAAAATAAGGTACATCAGAAATGGTCATTGTTGCTCAATGAATATTGTCTTGGGTGATCGTAGACAAGTAACGAGTAATATAATTGGAGACTGCACTAAGCACAAGTATGCATCCACGAAGATAATTTACACTACGGGGTTATTATAAATGATAGGGCAAGGACATATGGCTTGAATTTGAATTATGGGAAAGCTTGGAGGGCTCGAGAGCATGAATTGGAGAAAATATTGGGAAATCCAGAAGGATAATGTTGACACACAAAATATACAGCACAATTCAAACGGTCCAAGAGAGGAAAATGACCCAAGAGAGAAAGCCCCAGCTAAAAAATTCGAGATAAAGACCCAATCAAGAATGTCATTAAATATGATAAAAGCCCCTAAACAAAGCAACGTCGTCGCCCAAGTTTGCAGAACG
>CAIGRT010223400.1:0-11733 GCA_903798405.1 Fraxinus platypoda | reverse complement strand
GTCTCCATTGGATTTTTTTTTTTTTTTGCAATTACTGTAAGCCAAGTACCAAAATCTTTGGTGCATTGTAGTAATTTTCCATTGGGTTTTCACCCAATAGAATTTTTTCAATAGGTAAATATGTATTATAATAAGTTCCAAATTATATAATTATATTGTGTACATGTATGTATTTAATTAAGCAGCTCTGAAATTACCCCCAGGTAAACTCCTTGCAAATCAGCAATGGATGTGAATTTTGTTTCATCTGGAGGTCAAATTTTTGGTTGCGTCACTGATGGTTTTTCTTCAATCAGTTTATCAAGTTTTTCTTCGTTTGTCTTAATCGTGCAGCAAATAAATAAAGAAGTCAAACAATTAAGTGTAGAATTTACTAAGTAAATTTTATAAACATACGAAAATTAAAGAAGTGTTTTAGGTATGACCATTCTGTGTAATTTGCAATTGCCAAAATTTCAGCGTTAATGAAAAAAGTGTTGTTTACTTTAGTAGAAAGTGTGACGCCTAATAGAAACGAAATTATATGATTAGTTTTTTTTCTTTTAATATATATAAATATAATAAAATACTTTGTATTTTATATTTTATTTACCGTTATATGAGAAACTTTTAGATTAGTTGCCCATATGATAGGTTTGGTCCCAAGGTTCTCAATTATTGTAATGCATTCTCTGTCAACGAAGGTGTCCCACATTATTAGCATGACGGTTTGAAAATGTTTATCTATAAGTATAACATCTTGAAGGCATGCTTATGTGCCGAAATGCGTCTGGATAATCTTTTTTTGGCGAACTTCTACAGCAATACCTATAATACATGTAATGAATACATGAAGTTGTGTTGTTATGTATATAGTAAAGAAACAATTATGAAATATTAAATAGAATTATAATGGCTAATTTAGAATTTTACTCATGTCCGTGTTAGTATCCATGGGTCTTTCGAGCTCGTTAAATGGGGTGAGCTCATATGTTGAGAAGACGAAGTTAAGATTATCTTCGTGAAGTTCATCTATTTTTGTTTAGCCATTTATGCTCCAGATTTTGTCTTGAAGTGACCATTTGAACTCGTTTTTGCTGTCTTTCACTGTTGCATTTGATAACATGTATGTTTTTCCAAGTTTGAGTTCATCCGCAAGAGCTGTAATATTTGCATCGTAGAGAATACATGTGACTTTATTACCCTATTGAAATATAGAGATGAGATAAAGATATGTATATATATATATATTAGTAAAAGAAATATTTGCTATTATGGTTATGTATTTACCTCCAAATCCATTAGAAGAATATTTTGGTATCGGTTAGTAGTATTGCGAGCAATTTTCGGTGGTTGTTTCCCTGCAACTATGACTTTAGCAGACCAATTCTTCTCAGATGTTGAAATCTGTGGGACGAGTTTATGAATTGTAGCCATTGTTGATATCTGTTAATAACATTACAATATGTGTTACTTCTTTTTTCTTGTTTAAAATTTAAAAGAGAAATAGAATAAAAAGTAGTGATGTGAAAAGAATTTACCACGGTTTAGATTTCTGAAAATGTTGATGAAGACAGAGTTTAAAGTAGTGAAAGTAGTATATATAATTGATAATTGTGATGTTGATGCTGAGGGTATTTATAGAAGATGTAATATAGAGTAGTAGTAAAGTAGTTATTTTTAATTTCAATCGTATGATACACTAAAATATCTGAAATATCTGGTAATAAATATCTAAATGAAAAGATCTAGATTGTGAAGTGTAAAGTTGAAAGATGTTTCTATTATGTTCTTCTCAATTGTAAAATATCTAGTTGTTTTATATATTTTGAATTGTTGTAATCGACGAAGTTAGAAAAAAAAGTCATAAAGTATTTTAGTAGTAAATGTATGTAGTTGTGATTGTATATTTTATTATGTTAATATATTTATTATATGAAGACGTTGGAGTGATTATTGTGTTTGGTCAAATTTGTAACATTTAAAGTTGGTTAATATAGAATATTTACAAGAAGTATATGTATAGGTTGTTGTTGAGGAAATTTTTTTTCGAAAATGACTATAATAATTTGGTATTATATAAAAGTTTGAATTCTCTTATTAAACATTGGTGCACACACGGACATTGAGAACTTTCTGCGCATGGAGTACTACGAGATGGAGAAAACTTCTGTAGAACGGAGTAGGACAGAGGGAACGTCCGTGCTGCATGGAGGTTTCCTCAGACGGAGGGAACTTCTGTGTAGCACGGGGAGAGAACCTCCTCTCCGTCCAGGACGGAGAAAACCTCCATGATGCATGTCGCTTTAGTGCACTCCTCTGCCTTTTCAAATGAATGCCTTGTAAATCTTCCAAGGTTTGTGCTAATCTACATGCTTATTGATTCTGTGTTGAGTCAATATGACATTTAAGTGCTTGTGGAATGTGAAAAAATTTTGTTGCTCATTTTGTAATCACAAAGTTATTGGTGTAACATATAACATATATCATTGCTGAAAAAATGTAAATTATCAAACATGTTTTGAGTTAGTTTTAAGCTTAGTTGAGCATGCTCTACCGTTGTCAATAATAGCGAATATACTTTTTAACTGCTTTTGATGGTAAATGCAAGCTGTGCAACATAGACATCATATCACAAATGAATTGCTTATTAGTTTCAACTTATAAGTTGTGACACAAAGCATTTGAATAGTCCTGACTCCCTTAATATTGATATGGAAAAGAAATATGTCATTCCAACAATTAACATATACCAACAATGTCATAAGAATGCAAATGTCATCCATTGTGCCTATAGCTCCTCTCGAAAAATGATACTTTAAGAAATATGTCACAAAGGCAAAATAAATATTGAAGAAAACTATAAATGAATTATACATTTCTATTGGGATAATAACGCACAGTAATCACTATTTCTCTAATATCAGCCAATGTTGCAGATTCGAAAACCTTGACTTCGCAGTTGTGTATTCTTCCATCTATGGAGACACTCAAAAAATAATTATCATCTACAGTAGTGAATTCGATGTAGGACACTGTAAAGATTAATAAAAGAATTAGCATGTGAGATAAATCTATAAAAGATTGAGAAAATTGACATGTATATTTATAGCATGTTTTACTAAGCTGAAAAAGTTTACTTATAAGCAAATGAGTAACTTATTTAACTTAAAAGCAAGAAAAAATAACATATCTAAACATGTTTGGCAAGAATGATTTATTTATAAGCTTAGCCAAACATGCTTTACGTAAATTGAGTAAGCCACCAGAGGCTTATCATAGTTATTATGTGAATAAGCCTAAGAACTTTATATGTTTTCTGAAAGAAAGGAAAAAATCAACTTGAGTAGTTTTGAGTGTGAGGAGATCTTTGAACCATAACTTCAGCCATATTGAGACCAATGGTCATGCTCAAAACCACAGTGGTAGAGAGAATTTCAGTTTCATTACTTCCAGCTAACACAAGCACCTCTGCCAGAGTTGATGTCCATTTTTCACAACCTATCATAGTTGAGGTACCAACTTGTAAGCTGTAAATGATAGTACTCAAAGAAGGATTAGGAGCTCAATATCAGGATGAACTAACTAATCAACAATTGAAACAGGATGGGTTGATAACTAACATTAGTGAGAAGTATGGAAAATTTTGCACAAATGTACACATCAATGAAGGTATCAAACCACCATTAATTTGGTTCCCCAAAATTGGTACTTTTTATTATTTTCTAATAGGGAATAGGATATGAATAAAAAAATAAAGAAACAAAAAAGTAGGTATTGTGTTGAGGCAAACATACTGTATCCATTAGACTTCATGAAAATGATAAAACTGCTAAAAGGTTAGTGGCATTTGATTTTCACCTTTTCAATATGTGCATTACGTTTCAATAATCTTTTTGCCATTTTGCCTATCATAATTGTGTCCAATCCTCCTCATCTGTCTTCAACGTGTACTAAAACAAGTTAATAGAATAAAATAACGATTTTAATAAACGGTTAAATATTGTCAAAAATAAAAAAATATACCTACGAAAACATTCAACTTGTATGTATAAACGAAAGAATTTCCTTATACACAACATTTTTAGGACATCTGTCATGTGAATGTCTATGATAGATGGTTTTTGTAGAACTTTTAAAGATGTACTTGTTTTTCCTCTTGATAGTGCTAGATATAGCTGACCATGGCAAAAAATAAATCTGGAAGTATAAACCAACAAAATCAAGTATTTGATCTTGGGTTTTATTTATTGTCATTGCAAAATATGGTCTAATTGGAAATGGAATTCTCTTAAATGGAATTGAGTTTCGATCATTTTTAAGGGGTATAAAAGGAATTCTTGGTAAGAAAACAAATTTTCCTCGATATTCACCAGTTGTGATTTCAGCGAGAATTACATTTCTCTCAAAATTTCGACAAGTAAAGCGTGTTCCATTACATAAATCTTCAGAAGTATTGATATTTCGCAATAACAATATATGACAATTTACCTTAAGGTTTAATTTATGTGGTGGAATACCATTTGTTGTTAATGTATTCAAAAAAAAAATTTGCAAAGTTTGTTCTAATATGTCAATTGCCCATCAAAACTATAATATGTGAAAATTTCACCTGAAATTTGTTCAAGCAAAATTCTATTAATATAGTCAACCCATTCGTTTGTAGGTGTAAGAATAACTCGATTTGCCATATGATGTAAATTGTCAGCATAAGCCTCTATATTTGAAAAAAAATGATTATCAAAATTTTTAAAGATGTAATTTCATCTTCAAATAGTAGAATTATACTATTCGGAAGCATAATGGATTTACAAGTATGTTCTTCTTCTATTACATCTCCAATTCTAATTAAGTAATCATAGAATGTAGGATCTAACTTTGCTCTCATATTTTCTATCAATGGTAAATGTATATATGAAGGCTAGAGGTGTGAAAAAACTAAGCTATCTTTCATTATATCTTCTTTTTTGGCTTTTGGTACCACTGGTAAAACTTGTCAAAAATTCCTTCCAAAAACTATGATTTTCCCACCAAAAGGTAAATTACAATCAGTAATATCTTTAAGCATTCTATCTATAGCTTCAATAGCACAACGATTTATCATAGGTGTTTCATCCCAAATTATTAACCTAGATATTTTTAAAAAGCTTCCTAAAGCTGATTGTTTGCTAACAAAACAATTTATTTCACCAATTGTTTTCAAAGGAATTTTAAATCTTGAATAAGTTGTACATCCTCCAGGTAATAGGGTGCAGCTACTCTAGAGGATGCAGTAGCTGAAGAAATGAAATTTTGATTTCTTACATCATTTAAAAGTAGCTTATATAAAAAAGTCTTACATGTCCTCCCTGGACCATCAATGAAGAAAGCACCGATTGATTCATCTTTTACTTTTTTCATAATTGTATCATATGCATATCGTTGTTCTTTATTTAATATTTTTACTCAAGGAACTCATCTTTCAATACCAAAATTGATTGTTTCCTTTGCAATCATTCTTGTTAATCTTTGAGCTTCATTCCATAATCGTTTATGTTTTTACTTGATGATTCTAATATAGAATTGACGTCTTCTAGAGATTGTATTTCAGCAGCTTCAACAGATATATGTTGATGCACATAATCGTCAATCATATAAGATTTAAATTTATTCCATAATACCTTTGGATTATTAGGAGTACAAAGTATTAAAAGTTTAGCAAATAAACGTTTTAAAGAATCAGGTATTTCGTACAAAATAGTTTCAGATAAACATTCTTCACAATGATTATCACTAATTAGAAGACCATGTGAAAATGTTGCTTCTCAATATGTTACAATAGTTGTTCCATTTGAACTTCGT
The DNA here is from genome assembly GCA_903798405.1 of Fraxinus platypoda. Lineage (NCBI taxonomy): Eukaryota > Viridiplantae > Streptophyta > Magnoliopsida > Lamiales > Oleaceae > Fraxinus > Fraxinus platypoda. The sequence continues at coordinate 5,913 of CAIGRT010223400.1, read as the reverse complement.
AAACTATTAAATAATGTTGCACATCTAATATGATTAAGAAGAATACGCAGGAAATAGCATTCTCCTTCAGATGGATTAACTGTCACAATTCGTCCTATAACAATGTGTTGTTTTCTGCGTGTCCAAATTTTTCTACTTGCATTCCATAGGCAATAGGTTGGGAACTCTCGATATAATAATGTTCGAGCAAATTCGTCTGCTTGATTCATCCGAAAAAATTCAATTAACATTATTCTTCTCGTATACTCATTTGCAATAGTATTAGATAAATTATTTTTATTATTATATGTTACATTTTGATGATCTTCAATATGTAGTTGTAAAGTATAAACAGTAGGATATATTTTTGACAAATTGAAAGAAAAAATTATCCACATAGCTTCATGTGGAAATATTCATCTAGCTGATTGGTAGGTAGAAATTTCATCTATATCTTTATTTGTTTTGTTTTTTCAATAGAAAAATTAATACGATCAGGTCCTTTATATACGCATTTGTACAAATATTTTACTGCTTTAGATTTCCACAAGGACCGTGCATATTGTGTTTTACAATAACAGCATAAAGATGTGGATATGTATTTTTACAAGGAATTTCAGATGACACTATCCTATCAACTTGATCAATACAAGAAATTTTATGACTAGAATTAAAAATCAATAGTAGATGTGCATAAGGGAGCCATCTTTTTTGAAATTCAATCATGTATATATAAGCAACAACATGGCCAAAAATATTTTCTTTGTATAAATAATTTTTTAACTCTTCTAATTTTGCTCTAAATATACGTACAACTAAATTTGGTCGATTTTGAATTTCATCATTGTGTTTCAATTCTTGTTTAATTTCTGGCCAATTTGGATTACATGTTATATTTAAAAATATATCTGATTTTTCATAACGTTGGACAATAGTCATTGCATCTAAATACCTTCTTAGCATATCTCTAGGACCACATGTGAAACTTTGTGGTAGAATAATTTTCTTTCCGATTTTGTAACCTCTTGTTTTCCCATTTTCAACATTATCTATAATACCTTGATAAAGTTCAGCTCTAATTTGTTTTTTATTATTACGAAAATAATCTAATCTAGCAGTTTCAATTTTAACGTACATGTCTACAACATATTGTTGAAAAAGTCTCCCCGTGCGAAGCAACACGAACTTGCCAGAAGGCCTAATTTGTAGTTTGTATGCTTGTTGAAAAAGTCTACCAGCATGAAGTAAAACATACTTACCAAAATCTCTGATTTGTAACTTGTACGAATAGTATTCACTGCAAGAAACTTGACATCGAATTTTTCTTCCATTAAGCACTGCATAGAAAGTATTTAGGAGTATTAAAAAGTGTATTAGCAAACCTGTAGCTTTTTTTTCAATGATTTCTACTGCATAATTCATTGTGCTGCCAAAAACAAGTGACCTTTGAATTTCAAAAAAAATACTTTTTGTATCTCTGAATACCTTCATGCCAACCAGATTCTCCAAATGAAAAAAGTAAAGAGTATTACAAAAGGTCATAACAACCATAATAATAATGAACTCTATGTGAATCACCAGAATAGAATGACCATAGATAATAATATCATGAACACGAATATTTGTATTTTCATCATCTTCAACTCATACAGCAACTACTTAAGATGCTGAAAGAGTATTGAAAACTCTTTGATCAAGTCCTGGATCACATCTTATTTGTATTCGATGGTCATCTAAATTAATCATATTACTTAAAGACCTAAACAATCTAGTTAAGGATTTTCATTAAAATAGTCAAAGTAGATTCGACAAAATTTTCTGAGATTTTCATACGATTTCAACTTCGTTATCTGTATCATAAAAATATAACTGCATATAAGTAGTAATATTTTTTTTGGTACAAGTTATTTACATAATGGTACACCCGTCCTTGAATTCTAAATGTATAAATACATTTGTGCGCTTTAAACAGCTCTTTATCGTATTTTACACCAAATGAAGTAAAGGCAAAATGATTATTATATCCGCGCGAAAGTTTTTTATAATCCATACATGTAACTTTATTAGAGGTAAATATATCATACAATTCAATAGGTGAATCAGGTATAGAAAGTTTAACTTTTCCATCACAACAACAAAATCATTTACTTTCTCTATAAAATTTTCGCGCGCCACAATATTAACAGTAGGTGGATGTGAGTAATACATATGCATTCGTTGGTATATTCAATAAGTCAAAATTTTCGTGTAATTTATGATAAACTTGATTAGGTGATTGCTCATTTGGAATAGAACTTTCGAAATCAAGATGCATTGTAGAGCCTAAATTATTATTATTATTATTATTATTATTATTATTATTATTAGTTTGAGATAACATAGAATTATTTATCCTTTTACGACGATCAATACGGTGAGTTTTAGTTTGTTGCTTCCTATCTGCCTGCCGTCGGTGTTATTGATGGGAAATGGAGGTTGCATGTGATTTTCTTGGAATTTGGGAAGTGCTTGGACTTTCGGAAGTACTTTCAATGTGGAGATGAGTAGATATATTTGAATCCATCGCCAAATCCATCGCTAGGAAATTGATATAAGTTTTAAGAGTGGATAAGATTGAAATTGATGTGGAAAATGACAAGGTTATTGTAAGTGTAAAGGGGGAAAAAGCTGATCTTAGTGAAGTGGAAGAGAGGTTAAGGGAAAAAAGTGGATAGCACGTGGATTTGATTTCTCCAATTCTGTCCAAGGAGAAAAAAAGGAAGAGAAGATAAAATTATTATGTCAGTGATTTTGAAGATAGACTTTTATTTTTTTGACACAGCCTTAAAAGTAGTTTTAAAAACAGAGAAGACTATCCGTGATGCACTGAGTTTTTCCTCCGTGTCTCGACGAAAGGCATGTTACCGTGTGGAGACAGTGTCTCCGTGTATGATCGACACGGGGTAACGGATATAGTCTCCACGGAGGTCTCCATGTCTCCACGAAGACTGTCTCCATGTCTCTAGTCTTCGACGTGTCTTCGTGAGATGTGTCTCCGTGGAGACACAAAGGTCTCCATGTCTCACGGAGACAGTGTCTCCTTGGCACGCACGGAGACACTGTCTCTGTTGAGACACGGAGGGAACATTGTTACTACAGATTTTAGAAGCTTGGAGCGAAAGAATAGAGTTCTTTCAGGTTATATTGGAACTGGTAATCTTTGAATTGATAATCTTTGAATTTAACGTTGATACTGTGAACTCATAATTATGGCTTCCACATTAGCTTCTGCACTTTTTCTTTCTTTGAAATGAAATTGAGTACTGCTTTCATGTTTATCTCCTACATATCATTTTATTCCTTTATCCATCTTGAATCTATGGACTTGGCATAGGAATCAGGATATTTACAAAGAAGACAGTCATGGTGATCAAATATATATATTGTTAGACAACCTGAATTATGTTCTAATAATTCAAAGAAAAGGTAGTAATTGACAAACTTAGAGAAAGACGAAGGAATGAAAACTTACCTTATTGTCACCGGCGCAATTTTTTTCTTTGGAAGGAAGAAAGTGCTTGCAAACAAGTTTATATGAATATATATATATTAAAGAGATATGGAAGACGTCTTCTTTGTTGTTGTTGAGTCAAAAATGACGGCTAGTTGAGTGTGGTCTTACGATTTGAAGTCAGCAAGTATTTTAATTTTATTTTTATTTTTTGTCCACATATGGAACAGTAATATATGAGGTAAAATCACGAATGAATAATAATCTTAAAGCCGCTCTTTTAAGAGAGGGTAGATATGTGATTTTTATCTAAACCAAACAAGGACTAAATCATGAAGTCGATCAACTTCCATGCGATAGAAGGGGAAAAAGAGATATTCTTTATCAAAATTTTCATTGCCAACTCAAACTGAATGCGAATGGCGGACCCGGGAGTTTATTTAATCTGAAAAATCCATTAAAATCTGTAAAGAATTTAGAATAATATGATACCGCCTGCAATTATGGGTAGTGACATGCTCCTAGAGAATAAGTGGATCACCACTAACTTTGATAACGATCTTCATAAATGTCACAGAAGAGAGGATGGAAACAAGAACAGACAATGATTAAACAATAGTATCATAATTATCTAACCCAAATTAGAGAAACATTCTATCTACAAATGGCCTGATGATGAAAAATCTTTAAATACGTTGCCAATATATTTGCAGGCACATCACAGAAAGAATCAGAGACCAGATAATGAAAATTTCGAAACCAGATCATGAATCTTCCTTTCTGCTTAACATATTCATTTCAAAATTTTGAGGGTCATTGAATGTATGCCTCAATTTCAATTTCCAGTGTATTATCGAACTACTTCTGTCACAAATAGATACGTTTATAATTTTGTTTCAATCAAGTCATCCAGTCCAAAAGTCCATTAGCTTGTCAAACAGAAACACTAATGTAGCATCCACGTCATTTTTCTGTTTGGCGAGCTAAAGGAGCTCGATGCAGTGTCTTAATTGAAATAAAAGTATAAATTGGGGAAAGTACGAATGGCAAGATGAAGTTCAACAAACCCATTAGAACATTAATTTTAAGGTACATTCAGTGACCCCTAAAATCTTTTACCAGTCAAGTTCACTTAGAAAACATAAAAATGCCACAGCACAACCATCAACTGAAACAAGAATACCATTGCTCAGCACAGAATAGCCAAAAACAGAGCTCACGTACTTTGTAACAAATGGAATTGCACCATGTTTGCTTTGACATTCATAAGAACTATATGATATAAGACAATGTTGCGAACCAAATGTGTTCTAAAAGGATTTTTTGTTCCATGAATCCATAAAAATAAAAAAAACTGAGACGCCAACAATTGATACCAAGAGCAATGAAGTAGCTACAGCTTGACTCAACAATTAATACCAAGAGCACTACAAGGAGACCAAGCCACCAGCATTTTAACATAGAGGAGGACCTCCCACTTCCTCTGAGGCAAAGGAAAATAGAAGGAGGTACAAGAGCACTACAAGGAGACCAAGCCACCGACATTTTAACATAGAAGAGGACCTCCCACTTCCTCTGAGGCAAAGGAAGATAAAAGGAGGTAAAGGAGAGGAATAAAGTTACAATGCACCATGGTATCCTCACAATATAGAGCAGGCCTTTTGAGCCCTTCCCTTCTTTTTCTTCTGCTTCGGCGGCTGGAGCACAACCTTAATTGCAGCATCAAAAACTCCTTTCACATTCTGCAGTGACATGTTTCAAGAAGTTTCAATTTGAGGCTTATAAAGTCTTTCAGGTAAAAAAGAAAAGAATTATGATATGAGACATCCACGCATACATACCAGTTGTGTTTTTGAACTACATTCAATATAAGCAGGTGCCCCAATCATTTTTCTGAGCTCCTCCCCCTGCAAGTTGGAAGAGGCATATGAATGTTTAGAATGAAAGCAAAGTCTTCTCCCATTGAACATCATAAAATGTAGTGATCGGACTTCACCTGAGCTGTAGTGATTGGTACAGCACCAGGATGGTCAACGAAGAATTGTTTGTCATCTCGAAGATCTGAATCATCAGATAACATCATACTTAATAATCACAAATTATGTGCACAGGGTTATGGAGAAAAATTAAGGTGGATGTCACATAAAAATAGAGAATTCATACAAGAATTCTAAAAAGAGCCAGTGCACAAAAACTTTTGCACAATCTACAATACTTATAAACAAATGAAGACTTGAAGATCCAGAATCTCTTCCTCCTATTGAACTACAGCTTCTGGTGCATGAATAAAAATATATAGACTAAACAAGAAACATATAGTAATTGATCATTTACAAAGTCACATGATGAAAATCTATGTAGAAGCACAAGGGGCAATGACAATGATTACAAAAATAGTAATGATAAATTGATTCTTATTACTTTCATCAGGTTGTTTCATTTCA
>CAIGRT010223313.1:0-17143 GCA_903798405.1 Fraxinus platypoda | reverse complement strand
TTTGAATTTATATGCAAAATTATTTTATTGGGAAAGTTTGATTGAAAATGGGTTTGAAAAAAAAAAAAAAAATTTAAAAGTCTGATAACTAGTGTTAACAATCCATGGGGGAAAGTAATTTAAGTTCACTAACTAATTCGAAATGATAGTGCTTACCTATCTGCAATAATCCAATGTCTTTTCATACCTTACGAACTACAACCATCCTTATGTCCTACACAACTTTTGTGTCGTCGATGCGAAAAACTCGTAATGGATTATTATCATGCACTATTTAAAAAAAAAAAAAAAAGAAAAAAAAAGGCATCTTCAACAAATTTTTATTTATTTGATTGTACTCAAAGTTATTTTTTTAAAAGTAAGTTGAATTTTCTGCGTCAAAAATAAATTTTGTTAGTGTCAATGATTAAAAATGAAGTGACAGTTATAGATCAACTAAGAGGAATTTTGCAGAGTAAAAGTGTTTACTTGCTCGAACATTGTGAAGAGAAAGAAAATTGCACGTCGGTCCTAAACCTTTTATTTTGCTACAAATTACACCATCATCTTTATTTTTGCTGCCACAGTCCCAAATCTTTATATTTAAATGCAGCCGTGGTCCAAATCACAAATTCCGACCATAAAACAGTCAGCCAACGTTGAAACATAATTTTGACTCAAATGGACAACTTAATTAAGGGGCAAATTTGTCAAAACAAGTTATCCAATAATTTTTTTTTAAAAAAAAATCTATTTGTATTCTCCAAATACCCCCACCACAAAAACCCAAAAATAATACTCCATCCCTATGTGGTAGGCCACTTGACAATTCTTGTGGTAATGAAAAGCACAAGAAGAAACTCTCCGGTGGCACGATTGCTAGTATAGTAATTGGTGCTATTCTCGATTTTGTCTTGATTTTATTGCTTATTTTCTGTTTGTGTAGAAAATTGGGAAGAAAGGGAGCCAGATCAAAAGATAAGAAGGAGGTTGAGGGGTATGGGGGTAGGGTTCCTCTCAAGAAAATATTTGAGAGGGAACGAATGCGCCTGCCAATAGTTTCGCGGCTGTGGTGGGGTCGAAGGAGAAGGAAAAGGGAAAACCAAATGTTATTGGTGGTGGAAAAAGGAGTTGGTGTTTTTGGGGAAAAAGGATATGAAGTTTGATTTCGACGATTTACTGAAGGTTTCTATCGAGGTGTTGGGTAGGGGATGTTTGGAACTACGTACAAGGCAGTGTTGGAGACGAGCTTGGTTGTGGTGGTAAAGAGGCTGAGAGATTTGAATTTGGGAGAGAAGGATTTAGGTCGGTGATGGTGGTGTTTGGAGTGGTGACGGTGGGCGGTGCGTCGGGTAGATCGGTAACGATGACGGCAGTGACTAGGGTGGGGTGGGGTATTTGGAGAAGACTAACAGTTTTTTTATTTTTAAATTAGTGGTAACTTGTTTTGAAAATTTTGCCCTTGAATTAAGTTGTCCATTTGAGTCAAAATTATTGTTTCAACGTTGATTGATGATTTTATGGACGGAATTTGTGATTTGGACCACGGCCACATGTAAATATAAAGGTTTGGGCCTACGGCTACAAAAATAAAATGTTAAGATGTAATTTGCAGCAAAATAAAAAGTTTGGTACCGGCGCTGCAATTTTCTCGAAAATTTTTATTTAAAAAAGTGTTTTAACTTGATGGAATATTGTAAAATGAAAGGAATTCTATTAGAAAGTTCTTTTGTAGTGTATTACAAATGATTGCTTAACTCAGCCCTTTGTAGGGACCATATATAGATCTTTTAAAATGAGATTGCCATCCTCCATCAGGCATCATGTCAAATTGTAGTGTCTAATCTCAATACATATGTTACCGCCCTATTCGAAAAGATTTGATTGGATAATGAATTCGACCAGCCAAATCATTATTACACCTAGCTTGTAGTTGTGACCTAAATCATCATCACTTATTATCTAGGCAATCATTACTCTCATCTGATTGGTGGGTGTGACAGTACTGATGTCAAAGGTAACATTTGTCCACTTTCAATTGATTGTTATTGGACATTATTTCTATTGGTCATGATATTTTCAGATTGAGTAATGCTACATGTACATAGTCATATACATAATGGTTCACATAATTACACGTAGCACGTGATCCTGCCTTTAATTCAAATTTCACACTTACACATCAACAAGTGGATGATTGACACGTCACTATTATGTGNCATGATATTTTCAGATTGAGTAATGCTACATGTACATAACCATATACATAATGGTTCACATAATTACACGTGGCATGTGATCCAACCTTTAATTCAAATTTCACACTTACACATCAATAAGTGGATGACTGCCACATCAGCATTATGTGAGCCATTATGTGAAGCATTATGTACATCTATCATTTTCCTTTCAGATTATGCAGCCTATATATGACCAGCTACGCCACACGAACAGGGCCATTCGTTTAGATTTATTCATATATGACCATTCTTATTGGATGAGTCCCATGGTTCGTCTGTCACTGTGATTTGAAGATTAACTCCTCTAATTAGCTCTTGTAGTGGGTTCAGGGTGACCCTTGAAATCGGGCACCAACAGTTGTAATTCATGTTTGACAAAAGTAAGTTTTAACTATTTTTAGCCACAATTCAACATTGATTAAAACATGAACAGTAGACAACCAAATGAAGTAATCCAATTCAACAAACAATGAATTGTCTGGTTTTTTTGCAACCAATTGATACAAATGTAAAATACAAAATACCAAAATACACAAATGTAACAAAGCAAAATGAAAACAGGAAAAAGAAAACAATTAAACTGTGAAAATGAAAAAAATAAAAAGAAGGACAAAATTGTCTCAAGTCTTACAAATTTAATCACAATGAATGTAAAGTGCATTGGACTCAAGGGGTGCAATTATTCAAAAACACTCAGTATGTCCAAGAAAATCATGTCTGTAATAAATCCTCTCTAATGTCACAACCAAAGTGTTGCAACCATAGCAACTCCAAAGGCCACCATCTGCAAAATGCCATGCATGGCAAGGACATCTACGCCGGTAGCGGCCGAGGCATCAGTGCCCACCATAGGGCTGTCGGCCACCGGAGTCTTCTTCTTAAGCTTTGGGGAAGATGGGGCTGGGGCTGAGGCAGGAGCCGGAGAAGCAAAAATCTTCAAAGGAAGAAGCACCTTGTCTACTTCATACACTGCCAATTGGTTGTCTGTGTAAATTGTGTTGGCCACTGTGGCATCATTTATACCTGTTATGGATCAAAATCACTCTAAGAAATTCTTGCCCAATAGGTAATAACTATAGAACACATTTTTGATGCCCAAAAGTATGCCGAATTTACTTATAAGCTACTTATGTTGTCGAACAAAGTCAACAGCAAAACTTTACTTTTTAAAAAGTAACTTTTAAACACAGCTAAACATGTTTCGTACAAGCCCTATCTTCGTCATATTCTAACTTGGGAATCGGAGGGGCACGGGAAAATATCCCGCACCATTTGTTGCGATTGAGGAAGAAGAGAATACCTGTGGACACATTGACTTGGTTGCCAGATGTGGTAACATTTAGAGGGAAATCCCCATCGACACTGTCCCCAGCTTGAGTCCTCAATGGATTGCTCACAGTTTGAAACTGTGACATTGTAAGAAAAGTAGGCAAAATATGAAATTGCAGTAACGAAACTTTCTGCTGGTCACTTAGGGAATTTAGGGTTCCTGCTTTGAGGCTGGCAAATGCATTATCAGTTGGTGCAAATACAGTTAACCCCTGGTTTGAATTGTTAAGCGCCGTATTTATCTGATCACCTACTTGTGTGGTCTTCATAATCCTGATCAGTGTCGTGAACTGGCCGGCCTTTTCGAGGATTTTCGTTATGTTGGTCGGACCAGCTGGCGCGGGTGGTTGTGCCAGTGTCTGAGCTAGGGTTTTCGTGGTGAGGAGGAGAAGTACAGAAATTAAGAGAAAGTAAGAGAATGACTTCATTTTTTCTTATAATTTTTGAGGGAATAATTGTGGGCTAAGTCACTTGAAATGTAGAGAAAATGTTGGACTACAATGTGTGATTTATTGAAGGTGAAAGGGGAATATGGGGGGTTTTATAGTGAGGAAGAGAAAATAATATGTTAGGTGAAATGTTACTTTAGTTGGAAAATATGATGAATTGTTTGGTGAAAGGTTGCAATTATAGTTTAGTGTTTTGATAAAAATTTCCTTCTCATCTTACTTAAATAATCCGTTAAGCTTTTGTTTGATTTAGCTAAAAAAATTGATAGAAATTTAAATTATAATTGACAATTAATTCTAATCACACATTTCATGGGATTCACAACTTTATATATCTATATTCCAAATAACAGATTTCATCAATTTTTATCAAAATTTATTAAAATTCTGAATTTTAGCAAAACCAAACAGATAAAATATGGTAATTAAGGAACTGAATAAAGGAAATTCCCAACAATTTCTAGATATTTTAAGTGAAAACATAATACTCACATTATAATGTAAGGCATGCACGAAGATGTTTATTATGGTAAAATTAAAATTGTTTTAACTAAATTAAGCATCGAACAACTTAAATATTCCGCTAAAAAATTCATCGCCGTTTAAGATTTGTCACGTTTTCTATCATTGCAAAGTCACAGGGGAATATCAAAAGACTAATTTAACCTATTTAATCGCTATTTCGTGTAGCTAAAAATCATATTTTTAGCAGATTTTAACAAAAATTGATGAAATATATGGTTGAGAAGTTGTAGGTCCCATAAAATGTATGGTTAAAATTAATTGATAACTTTAAATTAATTTTTTATTAGTTTTTTTCAGAAAAAGAATATATACACACATACCCTGGATTGCTTGGAAATGCAGGAAAAACAGGATATATATTAAGTGGGACGATGGGGAATTATTAAAGAAAAGAAATGTCCGTGCATGAATTATTGCTTTGGTACCACTTTTATATGAAATTTCTGAACTGTAATTTGCTTGGTACAAACTTAAGAATGAAGTTTTCCATGAAAATCAATCAATGACACCACTCCATTGAAGCTCATGGACCAATTTGAATGGACATGTCTCCTACACTCAACCGATGTAATAATTTCACTTGAATTTTAAAAATATTTTGAATAAATTTTCTAGCCGGGCCCTACAAGATTTCTTCCTTTTTTTTAAAATTCTTTTTAAAAAAGTAAATCAACTATCTCTATTGCATGGACCGATAAAGATAGTCGAACTCGCATTGACACGTGTTGTGCAGCTCACGAACTTTAACTAGGTCTTACCCTTATGTATCCTACTTTGTTGTGACGTTAAGGTTTTTAAAAAAATAACAGTATTTTTTATATAAAAAATATTGAAAGGCGTATAACGATACAAGGATGAGTCCAATCAGACGGATTCGTAGTAAAACTTTTACAAATGAAATCAATGGTTCCATATCTAATACAGGTACCAAATCGGAACAAAAAAGTATTAGAATGCTCCATGAATCCTTTAGTGCTCCCTCGAGAGCCAGGTTTTACTCTCCAATCGATTGAAATTTCAGTTACTTTAATTTTATCGGGATCATTATTTATATATCGTTAAAATTATTATCATTATATAAAGAAGAAAAAGTAAAAATAAAAAATAAAAATAATACTCCCAAAAATGCTTAGATAAAAACTTAGATTACGAACCGAATTGTAATAACAAAAATAAATAAAAAGTCATTTAAGTTACCGATTCGATAATTTTTTTGCCAATTTCTTATTAAAACATATAGAAGTTAAAAGAAAGAATCAAATGTAACACCAACATCTTGTATGTCGATTGGCAATGTTGGTGATTGTCACGACATTGTTGATGACATTATTGTTGGTAATACCAACTGACGGGACCTGTTAATAATATCACTGATGATCATCCTCGGAATTCCTATCGTTGATCATTTGCCTTGTTTAATCAATTTATTATTATTTTTAATGAGGGGCCTCTAAAAGTTTTTGCCTGAAACCTCTAATTGCTTGAATAGCCTATAGTTGAATTTTGATGTTGAAAGGGAGGAAAGAAGAAAAGCATGTTACTTGTTCTTGTGTTTGTTTCTTAATCAAATGATGTATACAAATTCATTCTTAAAATTGGATTGTGACCCGAATTGTTGTTGAGTATTTGATTGGAAATATTGTTGGAGTAGTATTCGGAGTTAGTAGTAGACTTGAAAATGTCTTGAAAGAGTACAAGGTGAATTGACTCATATTTCATCCCAAATTCTCCATTATTGGTTTTACCTATTGTATTTGAATTTCATCTTATATTAAACTCTTCATGTATTAATTCCCCTAGTATGTTAAGGATTTTCTGGTTATAAATATTTTATGTACAACACATTGTAATTGACCAATTGTCCAATTTGTTATTTGTCTGAAGAGATCCTTTGTAACTCTTTACTAATTATTATAATGAATTCTTAACCTCTGTCTATGGTTTTTTAAGATTTGAGTTTTCACGTAAATCTTGTTTGTTTGTGATCCATTATTTCATATTGCCCTTATTTTCTCATCTTTAATTATTTGGCCAGATTCTCAATAAAGTGATTTCAAAGCGATTTTGATAGATGGGTTGTTTCCTAACAAGTGGTATCAGAGCCAAGGTTTTTTGGCGATTTCTTGGGAGGTCCAAATTGGTTATTTAAGCGATATTTGAACAATGTCAATTGTTTCAAGGATGACAATTAAGAAATTTGAGATTCCACTTTTGGATCATAACAAGATTTTTTATTTGGATGCTGGATGAGAAGTAATGTAAGAATCGATTATATATCTTGAAAGGTTCGACGATCACTTTGGATGTACCTGCAGCTTATGGTTCGATAAGCGGTAACTCAAGTAGAGTTGGTTGTGATCGGGTTGCTCGTGGTGATTCGGACGATGATATTGAAGAACTTTCAGGTAGCTTATGTGGAGCTAGTTGTGATCTTGTTGATCATGTTGCTCATGATGATTCGAGTAGATTTGACAACTCAGGTGGAGTTGGAAGTGCTCGTGTTGATTCGAGAAGGTTTGATGAGTCGGTTGGATCTGATAATGAACGAGATGATTCAAGCAAATTTAGCACACAAGATAATTCTGCTAGTAAACAGGACTTGAAATTTGTTCACAGTTGTGGAATATGCTCAGAGGGGCATGGTGGAACAGGGGGAGTAATTTGGTAGAGTGTTTTGTTTAGAGAATTTTGTTGGAATTGAAGAGTTGTGCTTTATTCCTTGCAATGAAATTCGTATCAATGTGGAGTTTGTTAGAATTGGGTTGTGATCCGAATTTCTGTTGTATTTGATTGGAAGTATGTTGGAGTATTGAGAGTTGGTAGTAGACTTAAAGATGTCTTGAATGAGACGAAGGTGAATTGACTCATATCTCATCCCAAATTTTTCATTATTGGTTTTACTCATTATATTGGGATTTCACATTATATTAAACTTTTCATATATGAATTCTCCTAATATGTTCGAAATTCTTTGATTATAAATATGTGATGTACAACATGTATTGGAATTGACTAATTGTCCAATTTGTTATTGGATCAAATAGATCATTTGTAACTCCTCACTATTGATTATAGTGAATTCTTTGCATCTGTTTATGGTTTTCCCGAATTTGGGTTTTCACGTAAATCTTGTTTTTTTTTGTGATTCATTATTTTCATATTGCCTTTATTTTCCCGTCTTTAATTATTTTGCCGGATTCTCAACAATTCAGAGCGATTCTAGTACCTAGGCTATTTTCTAACATTAAGTTTAATGCATATACTATTGAGTTACAAAAGACCTAATGTCCATTTTCCTTGAAAATTTATGCACGAGTTGTCTTGTCAAATGAAAAATACAATCGTTCATTTCAACATTAATATTGATTTTGCCTCTTCTTATGATTTTCCCGAATTTGGGTTTCCACATAAATCTTGTTTTCTTTGTGATTCATTATTTTCATATTGTCCTTATTTTCTCGTCTTTAATTATTTGGCCAGATTCTCAACAAAGTGGTGTCAGGGCGATTCTAGTAACTTAGTTGTTTTCTAACATTATCCGTCTTTAATTATTTTGCTGGATTCTCAACGATTCAGAGCGATTCTAGTACCTAGGTTGTTTTCTAACATTATGTTTCATGCATATGCTATTGAGTTACAAAAGACCTATTGTCCATTTTCCTTTTTCTCAACCTTTCACATCCCCCTTGAAAATTTATGCACTAGTTGTCTTGTCAAATGAAAAATACAATCGTTAATTTCAACATTAATATTGATTTTGCGATAAAGATGGGGCACCACCACCTGCTCGAGGTGAAGCTCCACCTCGTGACCCTAGCTCAATGTCATGGTTGTACACCGATGATCCGCCACCTTGATGGAAGCGCGTGGGAGAAGGTGATCTCTTGGTGTCCGAATGATCAGTATCATAGATCAATTTTCGTGGAGAAATTTGGAGACTGTTGATTTCAATTTCACTTCTATAATGGCTCAAGAGATGCAGAGGCGTCGTTCCATGGGAGGGTGTTGTGGGTCGACTTGACATTGGTGTTCCCGCCCTCAATTTGTTTTGCTTGATGTGTTTTCTGGCTGTGTGGTGCCAATTTCTAAGAGCGGCTACTACTCTATCGTTGAATATGGTTGGTTTCATCGTTGATCCCATCTGTTGATACCACATAGAAAAGAGTTAGCATTGATTAGTAAAAGATAATTCGTCGAGAAAAACATTTAAAAATATGTTTCATTTTAAGTACGATCAAACATACAAACGAGATTTTCGGCCGAATTTTTAAAACTTTTTGCCCTTAACGATTGAGCCGTGAAAATTTTGGAAGGAACAAATTTCATTAGTTCTATAGGTTGTTAAAATAATAATTATTTCCTAATTAATTATTATGTGTGATTTTAATAACAATTATTGTGCAGGCATTTGTTCTTACCTGAGTTACAAGGGCGTAAAGTGGTAGAGTGACATAGCTGCATAAAATCTGTATAAGAACCCTGATAATCAATAATAAAAAAAATTATTAATTATTCTAAAAAGATTAAGTCAAAAATAAGCAAACAAAATAATAAATTAATTAAAGATGCAGACCCCATTGAGATTCTAATAATGACATCGTCCTTACGTTCGTGGAAACAAGATCTCAAGCTGAATTCATACTGTAATTAATTAAAAAAAAAAAGAATAATATTAGTTTATTTAATCTCTCTCTCTCACACATACACACACTAGATTATTAATAAATGAGAAATTTTGCAGCTTATTTTGTGTAACTTACTGTACTCCAGGCAAAGAAGGCAAGTTGAAATGCATTCTGTAATGGTGAAAAATTAGCAGCATTAGTTTAAGAAAGTGAATTATAGCAAGAAAGAAGACTGTGTATATAAATTTATTCATATATCAGGTCTATGATAACCGAGTTGAGTAATCGGAACATGTTTTGGAATGTTCGATTTGCTATTAAGGGCGTGTTCGGTAGAGATTAAAATCGGAGTAAAATTGAAAAACTAGCTGTTATTATTGACTTTTATTAGACGAGTGTGACCCAATAACGACTGTATTTTCAATTTTAATTGGATTTTAAGGTTAGCCAAACATGCTCTAAATATGATCAACAAAGAGAGACGTGAAAAAAATTATTATTTGTCATCGGGTCGTGCCCAACTTTTTAAATATGCTGTCGACTCATAAAATTTTAACAAGAGAGACAGAGATTTAAAATTTATGAGAATCTTTAATCATTACAATTTGAGTTGCTCCATCCGTCCCCTTTAAATAGGCTGATTTTCCTTATTTTTTTGTCTCATTGATACGGTCAATTTTCTTTTTGAGAAATTATTTGTTTTGTTCGTTTATATTCTTGGAATTACCCAAATGTATACACACATTTCTCGCTTTTTCTTGAAAACATTGACAAAAACACGTAATTTACCACTAATTGTTGATAATTAAATAAAGGTAAACTAGGAAAAATCTTTGTAAAAATTACTTTTTTAATAAGTAAGACATGAAAAGAACAAAAAATTTATATTTACCTGAAATAGGACGAAATTAATGAGGTAGAGGATGAGACGAGGACGGTTAAACCAGAAAAGATCGTCTCCAGGCTCGACCACAGGTACACCCCTAACAACCTCGCCTTTCTCTTGAATTCTTAGCCCCATTTTAGTTATTATCACTTGTAGCTTGGTCCCAACTAGCAATATGATCTGTAGTATTTTTGTTTATTTTCAAAATAAATAAAATGTCAACTCTTAAGAAATTGACTACTACTCACAATCAATGGGAGAAATGGGAGCCAAAGATAAGAATGCCAGTCTGTCCACAAAAAAAATATAAAATTTCATCAGAAATCTCCAGAAATAATATGTATTTCATGTATATTGATATTGATTTTGTATTGCATTTTCAAAGTAATTCTAAATAAGTTACTAAATATCTTTATTATAAGTTTCTAATTGAATATATATATATATATATATGATCTAATGAGCACCGGTGCTCATCTTATCCTAAACACCGATGAGTTGGCACATTAATTCACTGGTGGATTGGAACTCACAAAATCTTTATCCACCAATGAATTAATGTGCCAACTCATCGGTGCTTGGGATAAGATGATCAGTACCGGTGCTCATTAGATCATTTCTGTATATATATGTGTGTGTGTGTGTATGTGTGCGCGCTCTCTTGCTTACAAACGTAGCGCGTGTTTTATATGTATGCAAAAGACCAACTCACTTAAAGTACGACTCATAATCGCGACTACTTTATTCTTTCACAATTGGGGATATACGGATTTTCAAGAAGACGATCCATATCAGACCGAAATGAATTGGATTGGTATGACTTTAAAACTTTCATAACGATAGTATTTTTGTCGAGTCACGACAAATTAAATGCATACTCGTGCTTAGAAATGAAATAAGAATATCTTATTTACGTATGCCAATGAATTGACTAAATATTAGCATATATAATTATTGAATTTGCTAACTAGTATTTTTTAAAAATTTTTGACAGAGATATTCAACTGAGTTGGTTTTAAATTACTGCTAAAACATCTTGTTGACTCACCATGAACGTTGAAAAGTAGGAACAGCACAGCAAAGAGCCAGATTGGTGGACTGGCATAAGAACCACAAAAATATTAGTGAAAAGAAATAAAAGGTGAGAAATAATTAATTTGTCTCTAATAAGTGAAAAATCCCTTGTGATAGTAGATAATTGATTTTATTAAGGGTCCATTTGGTCGAACTTCTGATTTTGCTTATAATTTGTTCAGAAAAAATTTCTAAGGAAGCTATCTTAGGTCAACACTCTAAAAGCTCTACTAACTCGATAAAGTACTTTTAAAAAATTATTTAAATATATTAAAAAAAATTAATTTCAAAATAATTTGACTTTTTAAAAGTTTTCCAAAGGCCCCCAAATCTTTAAATTCCGTAGTTGACTTCAAATTCATTTACTAATTTTTTGTAAGTGTTCTTAGATAAAGTCATGAATTTGACATGTTCGTGAAAGAATATGATGACGACTAAATTTAAATAAATAATATTTAATATCTTAAATTTTTAGATGAAGTAATTAAATAATAAATGCATGTTAACACTAACCTAATTCCAACCACCACTTTGAAATCCTCTTCTAAGGATCTTTGGATATACTTCTGAAAATCAAAATTTGTGTGGCTATGAGGTGCCAAATGTGCCTGAAAAAAATAAAAATTATCACAAAAAATTAAATAAAATCTCTACAATTAAAATACTCATATTAGAACAAAAGAGGAAAGGAAAATTACCATAATAAATCCATGTCTTAGGGTCTGATAATCTACTTTAGGGACGGACCTGACGAATTGCCTAAAGAAACAAACCTGAATTTGAAGTAAAAAACGTCAACTATACAATAATTCAACAATGTTATGGAATGTAATCTTTTATTATAATT
Organism: Fraxinus platypoda; assembly: GCA_903798405.1. Taxonomy (NCBI): domain Eukaryota; kingdom Viridiplantae; phylum Streptophyta; class Magnoliopsida; order Lamiales; family Oleaceae; genus Fraxinus; species Fraxinus platypoda. Next base: position 5,189 of record CAIGRT010223313.1, on the reverse strand, counting down.
AATTAATTAACTAACTATTGCTGAATAAATTTCTTCATTCATAAATTTGCACTTGTTATTTCGACAGTAATTTACATTAAACTGGTCGAGGAAGTGTAAATTTGAAGAAATTCAGAAACTACTTACAATCCATAATAGAAAGGATGTTTTGCTCCAAAAGCTCAAATGCCTTCTTCCAAATGATGTCTCTCTCGCAAACCTAAATCGTTCAGGATCTGCACTGAATGTGACTTAGATATGCATTATTGAGTTCTCGAATTTCATTTTCAGAAGGAAAGTCCAAGTTCTTGTATCTTGTTTTCATATTTGGTTGACTTGAAATTTTATCTTTAAAGTCTACAATACTAATAAAAGAGGAGTCGACTAGTGTAGAACTTTGATCCTACCATGGGAAAACTGGTACTCGACTGTTTGTGTTTCCTTTTCCCATGCTTTCCAACGTCTCATCTGAAACCAAGAAGAAATTCAAAGTATATATCACAAGTGTACCAATATATACGTACGTCTTTTCATTATTTGGTAAATCAGACTCTACGGTACTCGATAATATCAAGAAAATAAATAGCTTAAAATTTTATTCTTTGTACTTTTATATGAATTTAAATTACCTTGGCTCTTCCCAAAGCCAAAGTGAGGATACAATAGAGGACATGAAAAACAGCCAAAACAAAGATGAATATATGTAGCTGATGAATACCATCTGCAGATACAAAAGGAACTTTACCCTGCAAAAAAAATCATGGAAATTTTATGTCAACTTCAATTAAGTTTGTTCAAACATGGTATCAGAACAGGCTAAAAAGAGGAAGCGATAGTAAGCTTCTCGTCGTGCCTGGGGTGCACATTTGTCTGTACTGGCAGCAGCCAGCACCCGTCGTGTGCCACCATACACGAGAAGTTTTCGGCGATGTTCGACTTCAATATCTGAGTCTTTATACTTTTTCTTCGCTTGCGGTTTATCGCAAGGGTGCCATGTTGCTCCAATTTTTTCAGATATACATATATCTGAAATTGGACCTTGTCCTACTGTTAGCAGCAAGGATATAAATCCCAGCAGCATCAACTCTAAATCCCATAAAAAAAATTAAAAATTGAATTAGTGCATGCATAAATAATCTTTTGATTGTAAATTTTTTTAAATGGAAAAGCCAGTCATGATACCTGATTTGATCTTTTCAAGTGCTTCATAAAGAGCATTTTTGTGTTTTGACTTCAACCACTGTAATTTAAGTAAAATATATGAATGAGTATAAAATGGTTATAATTAATTAGTAGTTGTAGTAGCACTTTTAATACGCTAGACTAGACAGCTCGACTAGTTATGACCAAAAAAAAAAAAAAATGGTTCAAATGTTGCTTCTTTTAAATTAATAATGGTGTAAAATAATCGACAATATTTACGAAAAACAAAAACAAAAACTTGAACATCTATCAAACATGCCTAATTTGGTGTTATTGCATGCTTGCCTTGATTAGAACGAGGAAAAAAAAAGGGTTTACGGCATGTTTTGCAGGGTGTTTGAAAAATCGAAAGTAGGTTCTGAGACTAAGAAGTTACTTTTGATTCATGAACATGTATGTCTAGTGAGAAGAGTTCTTAAGCAAAATTGACCTAAAATAACCTTCTCGAAAAACTCTTCTACAAGAAGTAAAAGCAAACACCTTCCAAACGGGCTCTAAATCTTGTTTTCCGTATTATACAATATTTGTCTAGTACCATGTGATAATGAATTGTTTGATATATCAAACTGCAACACACGTACTAAACAGTATCAAAAAAATATTGTTTTACTCTTGTTTTTGTATTAGTATTGCAGCGTACCTTTGCAATAAGATGGAAGATGTGCTCGATGACAATAGAAACAGCAACTAAAACAAAACAAACTACAGCTACTGCCCATGTCGGAGTTTGCTCCAGTGATCTTCCTCCGCCTCCTCCGGCCATTTTCCGACCTCGACCGTCGCCGTAAATTCTCTTTCGAAATATGAAGTTCTCTTCACACTTTCAAAAGGAAGAAACTTTGTAGAATTTATATAAATGATCTTTCTTTGATATTGCATAATGTATATAGATTTTTTGTAGAGAAAGGAAGGGATAAGTGACAGATGAGTATTGACTTGATAGAGGCGTAAAAGAGACGGGGATTTTATGACTTGATCAAAGCATTTTTAAAATAAACAGATTTCTTTGACTCTTTTGGATTATAATTAAATTTGTGGCTCTATGTGAAAGAAAGAAAATTATTTTAGAAATAATTGTCACTCCCCATTGTCTCTGTCCTAATTAAAATTGGATAATCGATTATTGACGCCACTTATAAGTTAGAAGTTTGATTACAATTACATTATCCATTGATTAAACTGATTACGATTTTCTGGATTTTCCTTTTGGACATGCGAACAAATCAAAGGTCTGAGAATTAATAATAACTGCACTTGAGATGCCGGTCTATCTTGGGAAATAATTGTTCGAAACCGTTAATCCAAGTATTAATTAATGAGAATAAGTCCCCGTCTATTAAAAAAATAATAATAATAATAATAATTAAAAAAAAAAAAAAAANTAAAAAAAAAAAAAAAAGCAAGTTGGAAAATCATTTCCCACACAAACCATGGAAAAATGAGTTCCATGGAAATTTTTGGTCATCAAACACACAAAAATTTGGAAAATGGAAACATGTATCAAATGGGGAAATTTCCAACAAATTTGTCTGTTGCGTAAGCAGCCAGATTTACATGGCAATTAGTTATAGTTTAATACATTTGAGTTCTCTAACATCTTTTTTAAGGGCGAAAAAACTAAAATCATCCAAAAAAAAACATGTTTTTAGACGTTAGTGTTCAATCTATTAATCCACGTCGGATTACTTGTGGGTCTATTTTGAAACAGTCAAAGAGTTCATTTGTGAAGAGTACCTAAAAAGGGTTAGCATAGGAGATCAATCCATGGGACCAACAGAGAAAGTTGGAACATGGGAGACGTCATCTTGAAATATCATCGTGATACAACTGATCGAAGAGGTGTCCACCAATGACATCATCACCGTATATTATAACTAATCAAAAGAGAGTAACGATAACCTAAGGCACAAGCTACGACCTAAGCATCACGGCGGCATGTCACCAATAAAATCTCTCCAACACTAGGTAGGATATTGTAACTTAACAAGATCAGGACAACAAGCTCGCCTATAAATGTAAGATGGAAAGTGCCCGACGAAATGAGCCGAGCTGGATCAATTCTCTGTAATGTAAATAAGCAAATTTTTAGCAATACACAATCTCATTTTTAACCTAAATCCCTGCTAGCAAAAATGTTATTCCGTTAAATATTTCTTTAAATTGATCTAAAAGTGTCACGTCATATGATCAACTCAAGCAATTACAACCCGTTTTGAATAATGATTTTGAATGTTTATGCGAGGTTGTATTCATGTCAAGAGAACATTATTTTGGGTTATAGTGAAAATGAATGAGGGTTGACGCTTGACTAATTGTGTTCTCTCTTGGATTTTTCTAAAGCCCAAATTTTCCTTTTTTAAGTTAGACTTACCAAAATACACGGTCGGCCAATAGTATCTTCCAACACAACCCCTTGTACAAAGTATAATAATCAATAATACATACAATCATAAGCATGAAGTCAAAGGTAAAATAAGATTTTTATATATGTTTTGACTAAATATATTCACACCAAATTTTTAATAACCGCATCATATTTTTGCACCTTTGGTCTATCAAAGTTTTGTTCATCGTCCTGAACAAATGCCTCTTTAAAAGATAATCTCGAAGAACTAGACGATCTTTACTTGTCTTACTAGGCAGAACAGAAATCAATCCTAGAACTACAAGATGATACCTTAAAAACTGCTTCTCGGCATACCCTCCAATAAAGGAGTGTGGCTTTCAACCAGGTTATGTACCGAATTTAAATGTAACAATTAATAAAAGTTTAAGTATCTTTAATATAATTAAAATGTGGTGGGAGTATAATCACCATATGCTTTCCCTTGTAGAAGAAGTTTCTGTAAGTGCATGAATGAACTAATAAGCATACGTGTTCATATTATGGAAAATGGAAAATGAATTCCATTTCTCAGTTTTTGACTTTTTTGATTGATAAAATTTGTCATGGAATTGTCATTCCTTGCTTGTGTCATATCAACCAATTTTCCATGTTTTTAAAGAATTGACTTTCTTGCCAAAGTGGTGGGAATCCATTTTCTNAGGCTCTGTTTGATGTGCAAGTTTTTCTAGAGAAAGTGGAAAACATTTTCACACTTTCCAACGTTTGCCTGTTTGATGTGCAAGATTTACCATGGAATTGACTTTTCCATCTTTAGCCTCACGCGTCTCTTTTCCAAGAATTCAAGGAATTTGTTTTCTCTTGCTTTGGTTATTTTTTGTTTTCCAGCTTTTCTGGTTTTTTTTCTTTTTTTGGCAATAGAAAAAAATTCTAGATACAATGATAAAAAAATTTATCACTTTTATTGACAATTTTCATGCAAAACAAAGCCAAACGAATGATATTCGGTATGGTAATTTTTTAAAATTTTTTTTGGCAATTGGAACAAATTCTAGACCCAATGGTAGAAAAAATTATCACTTTAATGGACAATTTTCATAAAAAATTAAGCCAAACGGACACTAAACTTTCAACATTTTTCAGGTGGAAAATTATACCAATCAAATACAATTAATTACAATTCCTAGTAAAACAATTTCTAGGCAATTCAATTCCATATAATTTATTTTCTTTCTACATATTTTCCACATTCGCAATCAAACGGACCCTAAGGGCCTGTTTGATTCAAGTTATTTTCCATGGAATTTTCCAAGTTCCAAGTTTTTTGATGGCAAAATTTTCTTCGCAAAACATTTTCCACCCAACCCCTCACGTGACCCATTTTCCATGTTTTGAGTGAATTGGTTTTCCCACCAAGGTGGTGGGAAAATAGTTTCCAGGTTTTTTATTTTTTTTGATAATTGAAAAAAATTATATTAACAATGGTAAAATTCTCTTTAATGGACAATTTACATGAAAAACAAAATCAAACGAATGGTATTCGGTATGATAAATTTTTTTTTTTTTTTTGGCAATTGGAACAAATGCTAGAACCAATGGTAAAAAAAATTATCACTTTAATGAACAATTTCCATAAAAAACAAAGTCAAAAGGACACCAAACT
>CAIGRT010223307.1:0-13980 GCA_903798405.1 Fraxinus platypoda | reverse complement strand
CCCCCCTTTTTTTTGAATTTTTTTTATTTTTTTTTTTTCAATTTTTTTTGTTTGGCTCTCTCCCCCCCCCCCCCTTTTTTTTTTTTAAGTAATGAGTACCAAACAGTGGCTATGTATGTATAGAATAATTCAAATTTGAGCAGGAGAGTAGGAGCCAAGAACATGGATCCACCCAATTCCAATGGGGAACCCTTCGAGGTTTCAACTAATAAAGTCATGTGATACAGTGATCCTACCTTGTCTTCAGCCAGTATTAAATTTACAAAAGTGGGTCCCCCTGCCCCACTATCACCTAAATTTAAAGGATGGTGGATCCCACTTTTTTCTTTTTAGGTTTTAGATGCAAACTATACATTCAAATTTGCATCTTGTAATAGAATATGGGATTTCTTTAAGGAAATAAACATTTGAAATTCACTAAATGACTTCCTCATATAGGTTCTTCCAAGGTCTTATGTATCTATCACGATGTATATAAATATGAGTAAAATGATAATTAATTGAAATTTTTGATTAATAGAAATCCGAACAAGCCCTTTCTCCTCGAATCAAAGGAACGAAGAAGAAAAATTAGAAGTTCTTTTCGTTTTTCTTCATCATTATGTCTCATATTTGATCGACGAATTTAGGACTAATCAAATAATTTGTTTGCCATCAAATCATTAATCAATTGATTGGTACTAGGGATACTTATAGGTAAGCATATGTGATTCTTAATTATTTGTACATTGCCTGGCGTGGGCGAGGTGTGGGGTTCTTGTCAAACTCGTTGAATTTTCGTCTTAACCCACATGAAGAAAATTACCTATATATAGTACGTTGTGAAGTACTAGATTCTCAAACTAAAGAAGAATATTATTAACATTAGAAAGTGAAAACTAAAAATTTCAAAACTTATTGGACATATTTCGTGCGGTAGATGGAAGAGTCGACAAAAATTAATCAAAATAGATATATATTTACCTTTTTAGTTTAACATATTAAACATTCTCAAACCTCATATCCGATTCTCTGATTGTGCATTAAACAACCACAAATTATTTTTATAGTTCGTATAATATCGTTATCATAAATAGTTTGTAGTGACGTGCCGCTCATGCTCATTCTTTCGTTCGAATAATCATTTTTTCTTTTCAATTTGTTCTTATGTTTCTTGATCGCAATTAATAATAAAATTTTATAGTTTTAATTTTAAAATTACATATAAAAAATCATAATTGAATGAAGGAAGAAAAGGGAAGTCTAAGGGTGGGGTTACCAAGACAAAATAGACCAGCTTATAGGATTATGAAAGAGAAGTGTTTGGATATTTTTTGCCTTCTCTCTCTAAATCAATAACCAAATGCTTGGTAAGAGGATGATGAGATGGGAAAGGGCTTAACCCTGCTGCACGATGCTTGTTGGTGGGTTAGGTGGCAACCCCTGCCCCTCCCGTCGGACCCATCCCTCGTCTTCTTTATGATGCCATCTTACACGCATGTATCAAATTTCTCACTCGTCTACAACATGTTTAATACAACGTTTCAAAAGCCGATCCAACCATTAACTCAAAAAAAGTAAAGGGTTTAAGAGCATTTGATCAATCAAAATAGTTGAAAAGGGGTACCTAGGACAGACATAACAAAGTTATTAGTGGTGTGTTTGATGTATATTAGTGAGGAAAGAATGTATTTTAAATAGTGATATGATGGGAAATACGTGATTAAAAAGTAAGGAAAAGTTGTTGATGTGATGAAAAATATTACTTTCTTGAAAAAAGTGTGGTTGCAAATGAGTTTTGAAAAAAATGTATTTTGAAAGAATGCGTACCAAACAGAGACTAGATATTTAAAGAATACGGGTGCGACCACACTATTCTTATTTTGGAATCCATGTTACTCATGTATATGTATAACATATATCACTCATTGAGTATCCTATGAGAAAAACCTATTATAATTAAATCAACCTTTATAATTGAAACTTTTGTAATCATAAATTAATTATTTTTTCCTTTTAAGTCACCCACTTCTCCATTTAAAAATATATTATATTAACCCATTTTCTCACCCTTTAGCAAAGGAATCAATCTACAAATTTTGTAGGCTAAATTCATTGACAACTGTCCATATAGAAAAAAATGTTGCCAACTTCAGAGTATAAAATAAATTATACGTCGAAATTTAACTTGTAAAAAAGTACTTAAATGCAATATAGTATAAAACACTGCTTCTTGTTCTCACAGAGAAAAAATGGCATCTCTCTCTCCTCTTTCTCTCTCTCACAGTACACATAGCTTTTCTTGAAGCTGATAAGGTATATAAGCTATCCATTATAGAGCGATGAATGCATTTTCTTCAAACTGAAGTTGTATTTGTTGATTATATATATAAATACAGTCCCTTTGGGATGTTCTTTCTCTTTTTCTCTCTAGAAGAAATGATTGCTGGATCACCGTCGCAGACGGCGTTCAAACTGGTGGCGTAAGTGGTGGTGGTAATGACTACCACCGGAATGGCCTTCTACTCCGCCAATTTCATGCTGCAAACTCCACCTGAGCTAGATAATGACCACCAACCCTCCACCTCTCTCGCTCCAATTCTTCCCTCTTGCCCTCCACAACACTTCCATGGTATACTTCAATTTTTTCATTATTTCATAGTGTACAAAGTGGACTGAACAGAACTAAACAGTGTTAAGGAAGATGTAAAATAGATAAAATACTTGTTTGTTATATTGTTGAGTCGTGTTCGTTGATGACATACCCTTAAAAGTTCTCGTGTTCAAATATTTGAAAAAATATGATTTTTTTTTTTAAATTTATTATGTAGCTATAGCTCCATTTCTAAGCAAGAGATCAACCATGTCGTTTTCCGGGGTTGATGTTTGCGAAGAAAATCACGGTGGAGAGGATGATTTATCGGACGACGGATCACAAATGGGAGAGAAGAAGAGGAGACTTAACATGGAGCAAGTGAAGACACTTGAGAAGAACTTTGAGTTGGGTAACAAGCTTGAACCCGAAAGAAAAATGCAGTTGGCTCGATCTCTTGGCCTACAACCAAGACAAATTGCAATTTGGTTCCAGAATAGAAGAGCTAGATGGAAAACTAAGCAATTGGAGAAAGATTATGAAATTCTTAAGAGACAGTTTGAAGCTGTTAAAGCAGAAAATGAAGCTCTACAAGCTGAAAACCAGAAATTCCACTCAGAGGTATGTACTAGTGATTTTGTTAACTGGTTGAGCTTGGATAGTACTAAAAGTTAAAATCTTGTTTCTCTGTTTTCTTCATACATGACCAAGATGAATATATTCATTATTTTTTGCTTAAATCAAGGCATGCATAGACAGTTTGTTTTATGATTGAGTGAGTCTTGAGTTTAATTTTAGATCCCAAAATCTTAATAAGCCCATGTTCGAGTCCCATAGTTTAAAACTTAATTTTTTTTCAATCACATGTTCGTTCAATAAAATAATTTTGTACATAAACTAAAAAACAAAAATCTAACTTTTTCACCACATTCTAAACAAATCACTTTNTGTTTGATCCACATTATTTTTTTCATTCTCATTCTTCTACTCATTTTCAACCACACATTTTTCAATAAAATAATATTTTCCATCACATCAATAACTTTTCCTTCTTTTTCAATCATAAATTCTCCATCAATCTACTATTTCAGAATACATTTTTTCACAATAATGTGGCTCAAACGCACCCTAAATGTTATCTTAGCTGCTGGATCCAATCAGAGGCTCACAGTGCATGGTTTTCAGTAAAAGCAACTTTTCTGCAAATCTATTTATTACAAAATTGAAATTTCATAATAAAAATTAAATTATTTTATAGTAATCCCTCTTGAGGTCCGTTTGATTGTAAGAATGAAATTTGGGTGAAAAGAAAATGAATTTCAAAGAATTGAATTATCTAGAACTTGTTTTACTGGAAATTGTCAATTAATTATGTTTGATTGGTATAATTTTTCACCTGAAAAATATAGAAATTTTGGATATTTTGGTGTTCGTTTGACTTTATTTTTCATGAAAATTGTCAGTTAAAGAGATAGAATTTGTTTCCATTGCCCAAAAAAAAAAAAATTAAATTTTAAAAAAAGTTGCCTAGAAAAGTTGGTGGGAAAAACTTTTCCTCATAAATCAAGAAAATGTGAAAGATGGAAAACCAATTCCATGGAAAATTTGAGCAATCAAACATGCAAAAAAGTTGAAAATGGAATTTAATTTCCATCTTCCATGAAATTGAAGTGCAATCAAACATGACCTTAGTGTATATGTGTTGGCTTCTTCAAAATCATTTGGTAATACAATTATAGAACTTCTTATCTATAATTTGAACATTTATAATATCAATTATTCCACTTGTACAGAACTATTTCATCTGTAAAAATGACAGAATACTCACATGGTGGTGGGCCCCATGTGAATAAAATATTATTATAAAAAATGGGACCCACCCCCATGTGTGTGATCCGGTATTTTTACAGATGAAAATTTTCTGTAACAGTAGCACATCTCTTATAATATAATCCACGATAAGCCTCGTACTGTTAACCCTTTAATTATTTTATGATTTAAGAGTATTACTATAAAAATTCTGGTTTGCAGATATTGGCACTAAAGAATAGGGAGCCAATGGAATCAATTAATCTGAACAAAGAAACAGAAGGGTCTTGCAGTAACAAAAGTGAAAATAGTTCTGATATAAGGCTAGACATTTCAAGAACTCCAGCAACTGATAGCCCTTTAATCACAAACCCAACAAGCAGAACCCTCTTCCCATCTTCAATGAGGCCTACAGGAATGACACAGTTCTTCCAGAATACATTGAGACCGGCCGAGGTTCCGTGCCATAAAATGGACCAAACTGTTAAAGATGAAGGCTTATGCAATATGTTTTGTGGCATGGAGGATCAGACAGGAATTTGGCCATGGTTAGAGCAACAGCATTTCAGTTAATGGACTAATCAGTCCATTATTGACCTTAAATTGGTGTTTTTTACAATTCCTTTGCATGTTTGGTACAAAGAGTTTGATTAATCCAAGATATGGATTATCAGTTATTACCATGTTTTAATTTTATGAATTCTTGTTTTGATACTTGGGCTGGTATACGAAGTGGCAATTTCATTGAGGAATAAAGAAATTATGCAGTCAAATTTGTCATAAATTGTATCAAAATCTTACTGTTAAACTTTAATACGAAATAGTCTATTCGAAAGTCATCTTTGATTATCCGAAAGAAAATTCACTTATAAGTTAGAACTTATTTCTAGAGAGAGAGAGAGAGAATCAAACACACATTCCAAGGGAGAAAGAGGACAAAGAGATATGGAAAGAGTAGAAGAAAACAAGAAGGGTTGGAAATGGTCATTCTCGTGAAGTGGACATTTGACAAACCTTATGCTGACAATTGACAAAGAAAGGACTATGGTTGGTATGATATGAAGCTGATGGAAAATCAAAGAAAAATGTATATATTTTTGTGGACACTTCTTGAGTTTACTCCACTCTTCTATGATCTTCTTTTAAATAAAACCAATTCTATCCTTGCACGTTAGAGCTGATAGAAAATTTTAGAAACAGTGGTGCATATCACACGATTGAAGGTCTCGATGATTTGAAGATGAAGTTCTATGATCTTTAGAGTGGTTGGTTGTTTTATGATCACGTATGTATCACGTTATAGCGGATAGAAATTTTTAGAAACCGTGATACATGCTTGAAGATCTGAATGAATCGAAGTTGTTTAGAAGGATCTTTCCTATTGATGGTGATCGTTCATTATGAAATGTAAGATACGGATATGATGAAAAGGGGAGACGGATGGCTTAGATTAATTTCATTATTATGTGAATGTCTTTATTTTTGTTATTTTTATTACTTATTAATCTGTGTCTTTTTAATAGAAGTCTGGGGACTAGGGGAATTGTTAGGTTTTGGATCTTTCATATAGCCACACGGCCCACACCACACGCCTGGTATTATTTGATCTTTAGCTTGGGTTCTTGTTTAAACTTATTAAATTTTGAATTTCTTCTTCAATTTTGATCCGAATAGGTATTCAAAAGAGTCAAAATTTGTTGATATTGCGTTCGTTTTTGTATTTTTACGCTTTCGCTACAATATATTCATAGCTTGAACTAGTATATATTATCTCATATTTATTGTTCATTTGACTGTCTTATCAATACATTTTTTTTATCTTTCAACACACCATACTTTCTTAGCAAAGAGGACTTCGTCGAGGTGTGATATGGCATGTGTCAAAAATATATTGGAAAGACAATCAAGTGACATGAAGTTTGTACAAACATATCTAAGCTAAACCCGACTTCTTTTTTGGTTAAATTCTCTCGTGATCCTCTAGTTCGCAAATTCTATTGTTTAATTAATCTTATTATGTTTGTCTACATCAACATATTAAGCCCCTGTTTGTTTCCAATTATTTCAACAAGAAAAGACTTTTTTTGACCCTTTTTTTTTCAAAATTGTAGGGTCTACTATGACACAAAATGGTCAAATATTGTGGCTCACCGTTATAAGCAACGGTACAAATTTTGCTTTTCATTGGAAATTTCTTGTAAGTTTCCATACCAAGGATATCTTTCGTCAACAAAAGGAATGGCTCGGAAGTCTCATTTCAATAATTTTAGAGTCAATTATACGATTTCATTCTCGTCACTTTATTCGATAAATTGTTACATCTACTTTTAGATCCAAAAATTACTCTTTTACGAGAAGTTGACACCCATTGTAAAGCATAGATCATTATGTATTTCATCTAGAAAACTTGAAAAATAAAAGATAAATATATTTTTCAAATCAAGACAAGATTCATATTCCTAATAAGAGTAACTAACCCTATAATATATTGCAAAAACACTTGTGGTTTATTTGAGTATTATATGAAGACCGAAAAAGAAGATCAATCTGGGATCATGTGCAGAATGTATAGACAATGGCTGGAGACTTTGGCTTTTGATAATAATTTGAGATCCCACAGTATTTTGTCTCATTAAAGTATGTTTAGTGCACGAATTAACAAACTTAGGACTAATCAAGTGGCCACATGCATTCTGCATGCACAAATTAAATAAATAATATGCAATTAGCAGACTTCAACTCGAAGCATGTTCTAAGTGGCATGGCGATATTAGGATAAAAAGGAGATATTTCTTTCATCAGATTTACAACCGATGAAGGATTAAAGTTTGATTGGGAAATCTTCCATGGAAAATGGCCTTTTTCAACCCGAATTTCAACTTTTGGAGTGTTTGATTGCCATTTTTTCATGAAAAATATTTTCTAACTTTTAAAAATATACCTAATTTTCCTTGTTTTTAAGGAAAACATTTCTTTCAGGGGATGTAAGTTTTTGTTTTCCTCAAAACAAGGAAAATATTCTATTTTCTATGAAATTTTTTACATGTCAATCAAATACGCTCTTATTGTTGCAGTCTAATCAACTTTCACTGTCTTAGAGTGAAGTGAAAAAATTTATCAAATTTTCTTTCAAGCTAACTTAGGGGTAGTAAGTGGGTTAAATTGAGCCGCTTGACTCACCCACAGTCGAGCTCAACTCGATCCACTATGTGAGCCGATTTGTGCTGAGGCGAGCCGAGCGCGAGTCAACCCGCTTCATCAAATGTGAACTCGGCTTGTCCATAAAGGGGCAAGCCAAGCTAAATCGTCAATTTATATTTTTATGGTGAAATTGCATTTTGCTCACCATTTACGAGCTGATGACAAGTTTAACTCATACGTGAGCGAGTTTGTGATCCAATTCGTGCAAGTCGACGAACGACCCCATTAATTTTTTGCTGCTCAGCTTGTTTGTAGGACAAGAGGGGTCGACAAGTGACTCGTCCGACTTAACATTCCTAAACCCCCTATGGATGGCCCATTTTGGTTGTATAATGGATCCAAAGCCCAATAATAAACGTTTATTGATAGTATTTGGGCCTCCTATTTCACTTCAGCATAAAATCGTGTACAAATGGGTTGTTTAAGTCCAAGATATATGTAGACCTTCGGACATAGGCTCAATATGTAAATTTCTTTGTGAAAATTTAGCCCATGTGACAATCATTTGTGGGAAAAATGAGTTTTGGAATAGTAATTTTTTGGAAAATGTATGATTGAACAGTAAGAAAATGTATTGAACTTGCGTGCAAAATATTTTATTATGAGAATGTGTAGTTGAAAATGAGTTTAAGAAAAAAGTTTTGTTTTAATTGTTGTCAAATGTCGGTTCAATCCCATACACCTTTTTGTTAAAATATTCCCAATTTATGGTATCTTTTTATTTTTATTTATTTATTTATTTATTATTTTTTAATTCTCATACTACCATTTATGATTAAACACATTTTTTCCAAACCCTAATACACATTCCACATCAAACCCTAAAAACACTATTCCACTAACACCATTATTGCCGCTGCCAACTAATAAGTGTATTTTTTTACTCTTCTTTCGAGGCCTTAAATTATAGCATTTTAATGTTCTTTTGACAAAATATGGTCTAATTTGTGTTGTGTCTTGTTTAATAGGTAAAAACCAATTATTGCATAAAGAATTGGAAGAAAGAACGAAAAATTGGAGAAAAATTGGTGAAATTGGCTAAATTGAAAAAAATTCAAAGTTCAAGGACTAAAGTGCAAATACTCAAAAGTTGTATTGGACCTCAAGATGTAGATTCGAGATGCACTATGGGTCAATTGGATGAGAAATGAAGTCAAACGGGTGAAATATAGTCAAAATATTATCACACATCAATTTTCAACAAAAAAATTGGCATAGCAAACATTCAAATAGGAAAAATGATACTTCTAGAAAATTGTATCCCTTTAAATTAACTTTTTAACTCATTTTGAATCACCTCAATCGTATAGATAAAAAGTTATGACAAAATATTGAAAACTGTTCAGATACCAAAACCACCAAACCCACGCTCGTGCCCACCTCAACCACTTCTGGGGGTGCCTCAGGCACCCCAAACAAGTCAGGAGAGCCTAGGCGCACGCCTCATCACAAAATGGGAAAACAATATATTTGATTTTCCTTATTTGGTTTTGATAACAAGTCAATGCAATCTTTTTAATATCTTATAAATTGAAGAGCACGTCCAAAACAAAAGGGAGTCGATTATTATCATAGCGAAGGAAGAAAATAAAGATTTTTACATTTAAGGAGTGGAATTGCATCGTTTGTGGTTAAGTTTCATAGCGAAAAATTGAAGTTTTCACGTTCTTCTCAAGTTTCTTAGTTTCAGGTGATGTTTTTTCTTATTCTTTTATGTAGTTTTCATATGGTAATGTTAGGCTATATATTTTTATATATTGGATGGATGACAAAACCTATTGATTTTTGTTTTTAATTCAAGACTTATCGTTTTTAGTCAATTTTCGTGTTTATGATTTCATGTGCATTAATCATGTTTGCTTTAATGTTTACGCACCATTAGAATATATAAGTTGTTTATTTGTAGTGTTGAAAAATGCACAATAGGTAGAACACTGCATATTTGACATAGAGCAATAGATATTAAAAATAATATTAATGTCGTGTGAAATCGCGTGTTATAATTCTATGATTAAATTCATGTTTTTTTATATGAATTCGGATTGAGAATATGATTGAGCCAAGTTAAATATAGATTTGATATATCTTGAAAGAGAATATTAAATATTATCGTATTATCGATCGTCACGAACACATTAATCACACTAATTAACATATGTCGAGAATTAGAACTAGATATCAATAAGTGGAGTCAGAAATCCAATACATTCATCGCATATTTGATAAAAAAAAAAACCATTTTTTTTGCTTTCGTAGTTAAATTTAATATAGAAATCGACAATCAATCTCTTTTGTGTTACACTTATCGAATTGGTAGTAACTAGTACATTAAAGTTGAACTCTAATCCTTGTGGGACGATATTCGTAACTTATTACATATCACTTGTCAACGATCCTGTAAGCTTATTTTTTACCAAACACCAACTACCATCACTGCCACTATCACCGACCTCGTCGCATGAAACAACTCTCACCACCATTTCCTTCACCACAATCACCCCCACTCCAAACTCAAGCACCACCACAAATTCGTTGACCCTAAATCTTTGTTGCCACTGCGGACCACAACCTCCTCCCCATTCAACAAATTAATGGTTCTAGCCACAACCATCATCTTCTCTTTCCACAAGTCATCGACCGCCATCACCAAATCACCTTCAACCACCCCAGATACCATCTCACCACCATCTTTCGTCATTGACGACCATAGCAATCTTTGATGAAGATTTTAATATCCGAAACTAACTTTTGGTTCTGGATTCAAGAAACTACGTCTCCATTAATTAATAATTAATACCGTGCATACTTTATATCTATATCACTTGCACTAGGGATAACTAAGTCAAAACAATAATTTTATAACCACACATCTATTAAAAGAATTATAGTAAATACAATGTCATAAAAAAAAATTGATAATATTACTTATTATCATAGAAGTAAATGCAAATGTTGCAATTCTGCTAATGCTATAACAATAATAAAACCAATGTAATTGTATACGTGCACAATAATAAATCATTTTATTTACCAAATGCTCAAATACTGATATTGAAACATACAATGATTTAAAAACAAAAAAATTATCAAACATTTATATGATTATTCCCGCGATCGATTCTTTTAAGAGTGATGCTACGTGTACACACAACCTGTTACACATTCTTTTACACCCCCCTCACATGGAGTGTACACATAGCTTTATTCTTCTTTTAAAGGACAACAATACCAAACCAAGTCATAGTATTGACCAAAGCGTACCATAAATTTAGGTAAGCCATAAAAATTAAGCAAGAGAAGTTGAAGTTAATGACAATTTTTCATCGACCAAACAAATATTTAATAATTTATAAATCCATTTATTTATATCATTAATAAAAAAGAAAAAATAATAATAATAATAAAATCATCGCAAAGTCATCTTGCTGATTTCTACCCAATGATTGGTTTAAAATACGCCACCGTGGACACACTGCAGCCACTGAACTAGAAAATCCCAAATACACTTAAAAACTACCAGCCAACTGTTCATCTAAAGTGGATAAATTAACAATGGCCATAGGGTGCGCTACCGCCACCTCCTCCTCTTCCACCACCCTCTTCCCCACCACAACCGCCGCCGCCATAACCCATCAGTCTCTCCACCTAAATACCAAGCTACCATTCACAAAACCCACCTGCAAATCCATTCGACCAATTACCAGGCTCCAAGTTTCCTCCTCCAAGCCCTCCACCACCACCACCGCCACCACTTCTTCCAAAAAAGCCACCGAAGAAACCATTTATTTCGACGGTGGAGCCCACTATGGAGACCTCATAGCTAACCTTCTACTGGGTTTCACTCTTCTTTGGCTTCCTTTAACCCTAGCAGCAGTTCTAAGGGCCTTTTATTTAAGATACAGGTTTACAAATTTGAGAGTCAGTGTTATATCTGGATTAACCGGGCAGGACAGAAGTGATTTTTCATATGAAGTAATCAAAGATGTTCAGGTAGGCAAAACTCGTTAAAGTTAGACGTTAATTTGATGTGATTAACGTTTTAGGTAAGATAAAAACCTGAACCATGTTTCAAAGTGGTCATTGAATAATAATCCGGCGTGACTAACAATGTTAACTTTTTACCATGTTAAGGTTGTCCCAAGATTTATTGGCGAATGGGGTGACATTATCATAACATTGAAAGATGGAACCAAGGTGGATTTAAGAAGTGTGCCTAAGTTCAGAGAAATTGCTAAATATTGTCTCTCCATGGCTGATCAGAAGCCTGCAGTTTTGAAGGAAACTGGGCCTAAAGGGTTTTGAGAAATAGGATTGTACTTTGTTTGATTTTGCAGTGTTGAATTAATTAAAATTTGGTGGAGTATTTTGTAAAGAAGTTTTGTAATTTTCGAATTAAATCAAATTCATGGTGTGTTAATTATTTGTTAAATAAATGTTTTGTTATCATTTTGTTTATCTAGTAAGATGGGGTTGTACTCGGTGGTGTGAATTTATTTGTTCATTAATATGTTTGTATAGGTTGGAGATTGCTTATAATGGGAAAAATTAGTGTATGTTTGGTAGTACTTAATTTTTTATGCAGCTGGTTTCAAGGAATGTTTTGAGTAATTAATGGAATATCACTTGGTCACGGATCTAATAACAAGTAGGGATGGCAATGGACGGGATGAGCAGTGGCATAACTCGAGTTTTGTGGTTGGGGTGCGGGCCAAATAAAAAAAGTTGATAGAATTATTTAAAAAGAACAAAATATGCATATAGTACTAAATGGCGAGGCAGAAAGGTTCGATATTAAAAGTTGAGGAGGTATTTGCTATATATATTAAAAGATAAGACTAATAATGCAATTTTTCACAAAAAAAAAAAAAAAAAAGGGAAGGAAATAATACTTTTTTTTTTTAATTTAAAGAGTGTAATAGTATGACTCACATTGTTTGCAACCACAAACTTCTATTGCTAGACTATCCTCTTATTCTTGTCAAAATACTCTAGTTTCGAAATTAATACGTCTTGTCAAACCTTTTTTGTCAAACTTAAAAAAGGTAATAATAAAAGGGAAAATTAGGCCAACTGCCCTAAAATAATATCATCTTTGATTAATACCCTTCAAACTAGAATAAAATGATATTACCGTATTAATTACCCCCATCAGACGAGTGCTGCCTGCACATTGGTAATCCGTTTGCAAGTAAGGATCCCAGTCGTCATCTTTCACCTCCCTATTCTCCGCCTCCTCTCCTACGTCACCGTTGCAAGATGTCGGGCATAAGGATAAGCTAGGGTGTAGAGATGACCTTGAGTGGAACGCGGGGGAGGATGAGGATCAAGTTGCTTTGAAGCTTCAGTCACAGGTAATGGCCGCCTTGTAGGTTGACTAATTTTTGCTCGACGGTTTCGTCGAACGTTCGGAACTGCATCTCCAGTGCGACAAGTGCAAGAGGTTGTTCTCTTTTCGAAATTCCACTTCTGGTCGACGGCTTCATCTTCGATGCCCAGAGTTTAGATATTGGTGCATGGACTTGTGATCTGAAGTGCCAACGTTTATTTTGGGCTTTCTTTCCTGTACAACATCTTTGATTGGGATTCCATCTGGTGGAATATCTGTCCAGTCTTCCTTTTTGGAATTAACTTGTGGGCTATTCCGTTCTTGGGCTCCGACGATCTGTATTTTGCTGCCGGCGAGCTGTGTTCGTGATTGTCAGCGAGTTTCTGGCTATTGGGTGATATGGAGCTGTGGGTTCTGGATTTCTATTTGGAGTATTATTGGGCTGTAGTTTTATAAGGCTGAAATTGTGAAATGAACTGGGGAAGATATTGTTCAAATTGAATTATGGGAGAGGGGCAAAACTGGCGAGAGCAATTCGGGAGGTGGGGTGATTGATTATGGGGGTCATTTGGCTAATGGGATGGGATGGACTTGCGACTGGATTTGTGGAGGTTGTGGTGGTGGGACTTGAGGTGGCTGATTGGTTGGGTTGGAATTTGGTACATTTGTAGGTGGTTGACTATGTTAAGAACGATTATTGATGTTGTACAAATGGATGATGTTATAAGCTACTTTTTGATCGTTGTATGTTACAAACATGTTTTTAATATTAGGAAACAATAACGCCACTTTTTGAGTGTTTTGTCACTTTTTTTATGACATGTCACTTTTTTAATCTGTATACTTTTTTTAATTTGTGCCACTTTTTTGAATGTCACTTTTTTAAAAATTTGTCACTTTTTTTTAATGTTTATAACTTTTTTCAGCCACCTTCTTGATTTCTATCACTTTTTTTTTAGTGACAGACATCAATTTTTTAATAAAAGTGACACTGTTGACTCCAAAAAATGTTGCCAACAGATGCCGGGCCCACTCGTACACGTGCAAGTCCTGTCCAGCACGCTGGTGCCGA
>CAIGRT010223275.1:0-12006 GCA_903798405.1 Fraxinus platypoda | reverse complement strand
TTACTGGGCTCACATGTTGGCGGGCTGACTCGGCCCGAACCACCCGGATTGACACCTCTAAACTATCCATTGAAATAAATAGAAATAAGGGGAATCTTGAATCCAATACAACATTCATATTCATTAAAATCACAATTTACTTGCTTTATTAATATAGATTAGAAGTATTATAAACAAATACAAAATCAATATTTCGTTGTAATTACATTTTAAACCTTGTTCCTTGAGGGAACTGTTAGATTTTTAAAATGTTGGCAATCTTTTAACAAAACTATTGTTGAAAATGAGTTTTAAAAGTCAAAGTGTCAAGTGGTAAGTTGTATAGGTGAGTTAGAAGCCCATGGGTTCGAGTATGGAACGAGAAAAAAAGAGTCGCTGCAATTTTGCTAGTCTATCGCCCAACTAACGCTCGAGCGGTAAAAATAGAAGCTATGTCGCCACCTGTCGCCTGGATCTCGCTCGAGCGACACACCGTCGCTCGCCTGTCGGTGAGCGGTCGCTCGAGCGACAGTGTATCCCGAGAAAACCTAATTCGCGTTTTCAAGATTTTTATCTGATCCATAATACCTAAAATCTCTACACTATATATATCAAAACCTCCATTCGAAAAATTAGTGTTGAACATTGAGAGAAACAAGATATTACTTCCTACATAGTTCAACCTTCTTTTTGATTTCTTCATTGCATTGAAAAACATCAAATATACCAAATACCAAAACAGATACTTCCATAGCATTTGTTAGAGTTCTAAAGATCAAGGAAGGTGACCGAAGTTCCAGTTGTTGGAGAACGAAGAGTTCTCATGAATCCACAGGAGATAGACTAATTCAAAAGATCGAGAGTTTGTGTAGGAGCACGCAATCCATGAGGAGTTTGGTGATTACAGTCATAAGGTCAGAAAGTACTAGAGTTAGTCGAGTCTAACAAACTTTATATACATATTTTGAAAAAGAAACAAATTGAAGAAAATATTGTCAAATTAAGTTTGTTGATTTGTATTAGTATGAACTTTAATAAATTTAAATATTTATTATTTTATATATTCGTTTGGTCTTAAAGAATTTCAAAAAAATTAATATCTTATACATTTAACGGGATTATTAATTTGGTATACTGACCCAGGTCAGGATTAAAGAATTTTATTATTTAAGCGTGATTATTAATTTATTAAACGTTCATTTATCAAGGTTTTACTATATACTAATGGAATGTTTAAAAGGTTTTACTTTATAAATGCTCTATAAATTAGAAAATATATTCTTTAAAAGTGGACTCTTTTGGAGATGTGGACTTTAAAAATTTGACAAATGGGGCACTATTTCTAGATACAACTGTTTGGTTTCAAAAGTTGAGCAATTTGTATGCACAAAACTCAAATCCAGATGAAGATTTCGGAAAATTGAGACCGCCTCTCCAACCTTTGGCGCTTATAACAAAGTAACCTAACTTTTACTTCACAACTTTCAATTCTACTAGTCAGAGTTGAATGTGTATTGAAAGTTATTTTAAAATACTTTATAAGTACCGTTATTGAAATAATTGAATTGTAATAAGACGGTAATCGTCCAAAAAATGATTCTCGATGTGATATTTAATATATTATAAATAAACCTAGTATGAGTGTATAAATACAGCATATTGGACTAACTGAGAATATAATGATCAGAATGTAACTTGTTCTCTCTTTGTTGGTACTGAGATTAACAGCCCGAGGAAAACATACAAAGCAAATATATACACACATTATTTGTAAATTCCCTGTCAAGTGTAATGAAGAGAGAATAAGCAACTCATTAGCTAACATCTCAGATTCTCAATGTGAACCAGATTTTGGGTGGGATGTGGGAGGTCAATATAATCTACTAAGGATCTCTTCAACACTTTGTCTACGCCACCCCTCATCGAATTCTAGTAAGTACTAAGAATATTATGAAACACCACTAAAAAAAAATATTTGGATGTCTTGAGCAATTATTAGACATGTATAATGCAAATTTGGGACATGCAATCATAGATCCGTTTCCACCGAGTAATCTAGATGGTAATGAATATTCCTTTCCAGGTCTGCTGTTACCTCGAAAGGAGACACCATGGCTGATATTTTTCATGGAAGAATTTTGATTCAAACAGAATTTGAATCGCTGGAGAACTGTTACTTTGCCGCTTAGAGAATTGATACCCTGGGAAGTACATACTGCTGGTTGTCTCAAACCTATTAAAGGCGAAAACAATTTTTCTGCAGTGGTTTCCTAAAAATGTTAGTACTTATGAGTACTTTTTTGGACTTGTAACTTACATCTTAACGACTAAAGAATAAAAGATATTTAAACTTGGGGTGGACCAAGATCTTCTTCTACCTTGTCATCGTTGCATCTCTTGAGAATAAGTAGCTGACTTCGCAAGTTCAAAATCTGCCATATCAACAAGAAAAATGAAAATCACTTGAAAAGCAAAAGTTAATGATGAGCAATGGCAACATGAGTCAAAGGTGAACCTAGAAAACCAGAGATGGGATAAAAAGAGATGGGAAATATAGAACTAATCAAGCAGTTCATCTAACTCAGTTATCTAGTAAGAGTTCTACCCTTCTTACCATTTATCATGAGAATTGATGGTTCAAGTTCATTCACAACAAAACTTCAGAACAGATTAACATGAAAAAGTTGGAAATCAAAATGAACAAGAACAGTTTCACATTATGAAGAGATATGAAATTACGATAAGAACAATCAAGTGAATAACATGAAGTGAATATCTATAATTCTTCAATAAACAATAGAACTTATGTGCCCTTACATACAATGTTAAAAGCAGAAATGAAAAAGAATATTGTGGCTAAGCAGTTGGAAGGTTTCTATTTGACCACGAAGATATCCAAATGAAAATAGCCCAATAAAGTTGTAACAATTGAATTATCCTCAATCACCGTCACCTCCAATCTAGATTAATATACTCATTTTTTATCTAATCCATCTTAGAATGACCACACATTGCAACACTTTAACAAGGCAAAAAATTAGTTTTCCTTTTTCATAATGAGGAATGAGGGTGGAGTTTATGAAGACACCCCAAATGTATTGGAAATATGGTTTAATGTTTCAACGCTATCTTATTTTAAATGGTGAATGAGGAGTTCAGAAATGAGTTGAACAACAAAACCAATACTTCACATTTTACTCAAATAAACAGATAAAAACCCTCATTCTGGAACAATATGAAGGTTTTAAAAAATTAAGAATGTAGGTCATTTGAGAAAATGTAACAGTGATATTGGTACCTCTTCTTGAAGTAAAGGAGGAAGCCTCTCAGTGGAAACTAAGCCAGACATATCCTGCAAAACCTCGTAGTGTTTGATACCCATCCATGTCTGTGGTGGCAATGCCAGCAAAAGTGCCGTCAAAATATCATTGCTTGCAGGGTGGACACCGGAGTAACTACAGGAGCCAACACTGCAGCAGCTAGGCTCTTTTTGAGATAACGGAACAAGCATATCAACTCCTTGCTCACCATTGCCGTTGGCCACAGTCCCAGACACTACAGTAACAGGCTTGTCACCATTAGCCATGTAGCATCTCAGACCTGTCTCCAGACAGCAAAACCTGTCTGCAAAGCCCAATTTCCCAGTCAAAAACCCAGCCCCTTGACAGCAAACACTTGCTGCAATGTTAGGCAAACTATCTCGGATACCAATAGTCTGTTTGATTTGGCAGGAAGATTTTTCTGAAGATAAAATATCTGTTACATGCTTGTAAAGTCCAGTCTCTTGTACTTGTTTCAACACCTCCTCCTGAAAAATTGAACAGCCATAGTGAACTAAGAGAAATTTTAACATCCTACATTTTTATACGAAAATTATGAACCAGAAGCCATTTGTTTTCTCTAATCACTATGTTTACTTGTTTTTACCTTGATAGCCACCCTTTCTCTCTCTTCTTGGCTTACACCTTGACCACCTTCCTCTTGTCTGCGAACCTCCGCCACCCACTTAATGAACTCGGCAAAATCTGATGGGAGAGACTTGAAAACAGTAGAGATGACATGTTTTACGTCCTTCACATTGTTTGAACTTAACAGCAATGGAAGATCATCCATCAAGTACTTTGCAGTACTAACCCAACTCTCATGTTTGCAGCTCTGCCAAAAGTATCAAACCATGAAATAAAGTTGTTCCCCCAGGAAAAATAGAGCCATGTGGATAAAACCTACCGTCTATGTACACAAGTAAAGATATTCAAATAAAATGACCACACAAAATGTAAATGGTAGGTCAGACAGTTTTCATTTATTTTTGAAGTCCACCAGCTAAAGTTTCTCAATTTCATTAAATAGAACAAATTTCTGATGATATGCATCTTTAATGTGAACTATTTTGAAAAAAAATCCCATGTGTGCCTGCCCCATATAATATTATATTTCCCATGTTGGCGTCCATGCTTCATAGTTGAATATCAAGTAAAAACATCTTATCAATACGTGATGTGAAAAGGAAGGATAAAAAGTTCAAAGGTTAAGTCAGTTGTAATTTTCAGTAATAAAGAATCTATTCTGCAAAAATATCGCAAATATATCTACAGAACTATGTGTCTATTAAATGTAGTTTTGCTTACAAAGGTTAGTAATGTAATACTGGCTATTAGGATCATACCAGGGTAAAAAGCAAAGATGATGCTCTCTGACGACTAGATACAAGCATGAACCTGAAAATAATCAAGGTAAATATAAAAAATACAGATTGGCAATGGAATATGTTTCAACTATGCGGATAGAAACGTTTGCCAAGTCAAATACACCTGCAAATTGCAGATTACTAATATAAATCAAATAATAAGAATGACAATGTCAAAATCCAAGGATATAGCAAACATGCATTAATTATGAGAATAAAGAATGTGATAACTAGGATGCATAATAATTGAAGGTGAATTCAAATCTTATCAGTCACTTCCACTTTGACCTTTGAGTACTCTCTGTCAACGCTCCCACCATGACTTCCTAAGGTGCAAACCTCAAAGCATAAGCATCAACTTGGCTGAGGCGTGCTCTCTTAGTTTTACCCTCCTCAATTGCCTTTACCAGCATCAGCTTTCTAGGCTGAATGTTGCATAACCCAGAAACTTTTAAGAGTTTTTGATTTGTTTGCAAATACAGCCCAACTCTAGAAATTAAAAAGGAAAGATATTATATTAGAGAAGAGAACAAGTGAAGAGCGTGGTCCAAGCCCTCTACTTCTACAAGAGACTGACAACTTTGCTTCTCTTACTTTAATATTTTCCTCTGGAGTGACGCTTAGTTTTTTCATTTATATTGTTGTTGTTAATGTTTTTCAGTTTTTGTTGTCTTTCCTCTGGGTATTAGAGCAAAAAAATTTCTTAGTCAGTCATTTGTTTTTGACTTTTAGTTCAATTGTGGAGGATGGTCGTGTTATATGATTTCTACTTTGTTAATATATTGTTAGCTAGATTGTGATCTATTTTATGTTTCTAATTACAAATTAGACTTCGGAATATATTATTATGTACTTCTTCGATGATTTATGGTTTATAACAAGTTTTGTCTTTTAATAATTTGAATTGTTTTAATGGTTTACATTGAAGCTTATGCTTCAAAATGCCACAAGGTTTCCACCTCATATCGAAGACAAAACACCTTGATACCCAATTTACCCTTTTCAATACTGATTGATTTATGAATGAATATGATGTCATTCTCAGAAGTCAGAAAAGTTCCTCTATTATAACATAATTTCTAAAATATGAATGGTTAGGTATGATTCTGCTATCTACTTCAGCGTCTTGTATTTCTATGCTCCATCAATTTTTATGGCATAAAGTTACTAAATAGATAGTAAGTAGTAAGTTATCATCGGATATCTCTGTACAAGACAAACAATATAATATCTCAGAAAAGAGATTATTCGGAAATGAATTTACACGTACCCTCTATGTAGTCCAGTTGCTTCATCAACAGTATTCATGGCTTTCCAGAGAAGAGTGAGTGGAACCCAATGTGGAGGATATTTAAACCTGGCAACATCTAGAATAAGAGCCATATCCTTCCCAGCATGATATCCACCAATAGGTGAAAAGTGACCAGTTCCAGTCTGTAATAAGTACTACGCATTTGTCAATTTATTATGACAAGGCAAAGAACTATAAAACCTACCCAAATTAGAAGGTAATTCTCCAAAGCATAATCAACAGAAATAATCAATTAACATGATAGTATCACAGCCGTCTAGAGATAGAAAGGTGAAGAGAAAGACAGAGAGAGAAACAAAACGGCATACATCTGAATTACTAAAAGGATGCTGAGGAGAATCAGAAGCACTTAACATCATTGAGCACTATGTGAGACAGACTCAATATATGAACATGAAGATTTAAATATTGTGATTAAGCTTTGAATAAAGAAGAGACGCATATCCGCCTAAGAGTTATTGCATCCAAAGCCTATTCAGAAGTAAACTAGTGAAGCAACGTTTCTATATCTTTCCAGGAAATATAAAGAAATCAAAATCACAATCACAATCACAATCAATATCAATATCAAAATCAAAGTCCAGGGTATCAGCAACGTCGCCCACTGCCTCTTCATATCTCTAATCCGACACCTGATCCTGTGTTATATGAACCTATTCGACCTACTCGATTTTCGCGACCACCTAATAGGTATGGGTTTTCACATAGTGCTCTTCAGACCACTTATGATCTTCAGGACAATTACACTTAGGGATATTATTACTTGTCCCGTTAGTCAAACCTCTTGGGTGCAAATGGGTTTACACCATCAAGTTGAATGCTGATGGATCTATTAATAAGTATAAAGCTCATCTTGTGGCACTCGGGAATTGATAGGAGTATGGCATTGATTATGAGAAAACATTTGCTCCTGTGGCCAAGATGACTATTATCTGTACAGTTATGGCCATTGCTACTTCGAAAGGATGGTTGTTTCATCAAATGGATGTGAAGAATGCATTCATATATGGGGACCTAAAGAAGGAAATATTTATGTCTCCTCCGCCTGGCATGTTTTCTTCTCCTTCTACTGAGGTTTGCGCTTGAAGCGATCCTTATATAGTTTGAAATAGTCATCGATGGCTTGGTTTGAGAAATTCCACTCTAATCTTCTGGATTTTACTTTTACTCAGAGTCAGTATGACTCTTCTTTTTTCTTTCGCACAACTTCCACTGGGATGGTTATACTTCTTGTATATGTAGATGATATTGTGATTACATGCTTTGATCCTCAGTTGATTGAGCAACTTCAACAGTGACTCATGTCTTCTTTTCATATGAAAGATCTTGGTCCCCTACAGTACTTTCTTAGACTTGAGGTCCGACAGTCTTCATCTGGCACACACACTTGCATCAGAATAAATATACACGAGCTACTTTCATTAGTTGGCCTTCGGGATAATAATTCAGTTCTTACACCTATGGAGGTCAATTTAAAGTTGCGACAAGAGGGTGGGGATTCCTTATCTGATCCCTCGATGTATCGCCAGTTGGTGGACAATTTCAATTATTTGACCATTACTAAACCTGATATCTCCTTTGATGTCTAACAAATCAATCAGTTTATGCAAGCTCTTGGTCAGACCTATTTGGCTACTATCCGTCATCTTCTTTGATATCTCAAAGGTACCTCCGGCCGCTGGTTGTTCTTTCTGTCTGGACTTCGTTATAGATTTCGTGATACAGATTGAGCTGGTTGTATTAATATTCGTTCTGTCACTGGGTGATGTATGTTTTTAGGTGGTGCCCTATCTCTTGGAAAAGTAAGAAGCAGGCTCATGTTTCTAAGTCTTCCACTGAGAATATCGAGCCATGTCATCAATCTGTTCTGAAATCATATGGCTTTGGGGCTTGTTGGGGAATTAAGTGTTCCAAAACTTTCTCATACTCCTCTCTATGCTGATAATACAAGTGCTATTCAGATTGCTAGTAATCCAGTCTTTCATGAGCATAACAAGCATATTGAGGTCGATTGTCATTCTATTCGTGAATCGCTTGGTAATCAAGAGATTTCTCTTCCTCGTGTCTCTATTGAAAATCGAGCAGCTGATGTCTTTACCAAAGCTTTATCTCGCCATCTCCCTTAGTTTAGGTTGACAAATTGATGCTTATCAATCGTCCAGCATCAATTTGAGAGGATGTCAATGGGTTGTCAAATTATAGGCCATTTGTGTTTACTTCCTTAAATAGGAGATTTGATTACATTTCCAAATTTAAGGCATTTGATCGTACATAATTATATTAGTCATGGTATAAGAGATTTCATTGTAAATTATCATATTTAGAAGCTGTAATTCTTTTATTTAAAGGGAAGCAAAACCTCAATTGAGGCATTCGAACCAAATCATATTATTGTCAGATATAACACCCGAATTACTGTTACTAGCCGTTATTTTTATTTGGGCCTTGCTGTAAAAATTTAAAAGTTCAGAGACAAAAATGAAAATGTTTCAAATTTTTGGTAGACTAAACAACAAAATCTGAAAATTTTAGTTTTGTCCATGTTGTGAACAGTGTTTCGGGGTAGCTAAAAAGAATTATAGAAGAAATAATTTAAAAGGTGGTCAAATGTCAATTAGGAATGAAAGGAAGAAAGAAAATTCGGATGATTAGAAAGTTAATTGTTAGTGACGGAAAATGTATGTAATTTAGGCCAAAGAAATATGTGATTATACTCCTTTTCATTTTCATATTTGTCTATTTGGTCTTGTGTCAAGTGAATGCAATCAAATAAAAAATCAAGTATCAGAATATGTTTGGAAAGTGTTAATAAATTATAAACGGATTTATTGAGTGAAGAAAAAGTGGATACTACTTGTGAGTCCTAGGAAATATCTGCATATGAAGTGATCAAACAAAAGTGTTTTTATTCAAAATGTTTATAAAGACTTCCCCAAGCATAGGTTTAATAGCATATTTATTTTAAAGTAAGAATATGGAAAATTAATATCTTTCTTGCCATGAACAATGAAATGATATATTTGATATATACATATATGATAACTAATATATATACAATTACATGTGAGAATAAACACATATATTTATTTGTCTTGCATGGAATTAGCAATACAATAAAATTACTTACCATGCACAAACCAAGACAAAACCCAAACATAACCCGACAAAACACATACTACACACGACATCCTCTCAACACACATCTATTCTTTCATCTCTCACACACACATACACTAGTTGTTCCATATAGTTGAAGGAAAAGTCAAAGCAAGAGCTCAAGTTTTCATCAATACTCATTTTCTCATATGCGTCTTTAATCGATTTTTCAAGTTCCGTCAAGGTAAACAAGTTTGCTAGTTTTAACAAAGTTTCTTTCTTCGTACTTTAATTATGTGAGTATCTTTATGTTCCATTATATTAGAATCCAATATATCATGATATGTAAGATGCACCAAAATCATAGTACTAAACGTAAATTTCAAGCCTAAGAAGGATTCTTTAAATTCACATTTCACCACTTGTAAGTTATGATTATGTGGTATCTAATTAGACTACGTTAAAATTACTTTGCTTGTACTTGTTTATTGAGATTTGTGTTGCTCCTCTCATTTCCCAACAGAAAATTAGTGGTTTGTTGTTATTGAGACAAGGAATGGCTAGCTGGTGGAAAACGAGAGAAGACTCTCAAACTTTTAGTTTTTTTAGAAAAAGGAGATGAAAAACTTTAAAGTTTTTATTTTTAAAGATTACCGAAATTTTTTTAAGTTCGTAAATTTACAACACCTCTTTTTAAATACTTTTACATTTCAAAAAGAATGTTTTAGAGGCACCTGAGTCATAAGGCCAAGGGCGTCAAACTTGATAGATGAAAATTTGAAGTGAACAACAATATCCCATGACAGTTTCCGACTAACTGACAAACAGGGCTTTTGAATAAGTTATAGCCGACACAAGTGATCTTTAAGCAGCATAGCTGCAGCACATAAGGCATTACTATCTTTTTAATTAATTGAGACAATGGTTGACTAGCCACCAGCACATGGTGCAGGCTTCAGAGAAGTAACCTGTGAGCACAATATAGAACCTAGCAATTTTTCTGAATAGCAATATTTGCTGTCTAACTGCCAAACAATTTTCTTTCATCTCTCTCTTTTTTCTTCTCTCCAAAGAAAGAATAGAAACATCATTACTGAAGTCATCGGAGAATATTTCATTAGAGTAGCACTTAGCACCATAATAACATAGTAGGTGATAGTCACAATAACAATAGAAACGTGAGTAGCTCATATAACAAAAAATAGATGTTCCAAGAGATCAAGGTGCATTTGCAAAACTTAGAAAAAGGCAAAAAAGTCGTGAGATGTGAAAGAAACTGAATAAGCAAACCAGAAGTCAAGTATTTAACCTGATTAAAAGCTCCTCTATGATATGATGAGATCACATGACAATCATCTGAAGTTGAGCACGACACTACAAATCTACGAAATTCATCAATAGTGCTCTGGTTTGTGCGAAAAGCTTCAACATTGGCTCCTGCACATTGCGCCAAACATACCACCTTCCCAAACGAGATGCCTTTATCTTTAACCTTTTCCAAAGGCTCGCAGCAGTCCAGCATAGATTCATCAAACCATCTCCAAGGCCCTGAGTTGAACTTCTATAAGCTTATGATTCATCAATTTAGTGATGGAAACTTCTAAAAAATGAAGCTGTCACTAAAAGAGAATAGGAAAACAAAGTTCAAGTTGAAATTTCTATAAAATGTCCTCCATGATTACAGATGCCTCCCATATACAAAAGGCCTCCTCACTTCCACCTTCCATGCCATGCTTTTTCAGGTAAGTGCCCCAAAATTTAAGCCAAATCATAAAAAGTTTTACTTTTGCACTTTCCTATTACCCAAAGTGATACAAGATAAAGTAGGTGGTCATAAGATTGTGTACATCTAGAAATGGAGTTTGATAAGCTTATGTCACAAAATTTAGTGAAAGAAAAATTTAAATCAAGGTAGTGGTTCATTACAAGAAAATACAATATGGACAAAATTCCAAAATTCACTTCTATAACCATCACTATGATCAGATATAAATAAGCTCATGGCACCTAAATTTACGGACAGAAAAATGTAAGGAAGTTGCAAAGTTCAAACTTCGAAATATTGAAAATGGTTCCCAACAATTAAGGAAGCCTTCAATATGCAAGCAGTACTCTCTCTCCTCCTTCCAGCTTCTCCAATCCTCCTACTCCTACTTCTTTCTCATAGTAAGTGGTGCACACCAACTTTCCGACCAAGACCTAGAAAGTTCGACTTTTGCATTCTTCTACTTAATAAAGACAAGTGATAAAACTTAGATATGGGTGGAAGTAAACAACTTTGTTAAGATCACGTAAAATAAGAATTGGACTTCAATGACTTTATCAGCAAGTGACAGCGAGCAGACAAAATAAAATATTAGTAACTATATTATTATAAAATAAGACATTTTAATACAGTGGATTACCACCAGCGAGAATAGTCTTCCAAAAATATTTGATCTATAAAAACTATGATAATAAGGTGTGAGAAATGGACGAAGTTCTTATCATCAAGAGCTTCCAAAATGTCTGTCAACATGATCTAGCAAAAAGAAGCAGAGATACACTACACTAGGACACTTGCTCCATTGCCAGTGTAGGTTCAGAAAGACGATGAAACATGGGGTTAATGTTCAAGGTAGGTGGTATCCAAAAAGTCTTGTAGTGAGGAAACCAAAAGATCTAGAAGTTGATTTTTTCTTCAGCAGTCATTTGACACTCGCATGTTGCATCAACTTTCTTATGATGTTGTTAGTGGAATGAGATCATTTAGTTTATAAGATTAGATTTATTCTCTAGCTTGCCATGTCTTCATCTTCACCTCACTTAAAATACCCCCTTAGAGTCATGCAAGTCATATACGAGCATAACATTTTGATATGCCCAAACTACCAATGTAACGACCCGGGTCCCACTTAACAGGCTGTTCCGACCTTTAGATCGACGACGTACC
>CAIGRT010223274.1:0-15089 GCA_903798405.1 Fraxinus platypoda | reverse complement strand
TGTGAATTGATATTAGAAATTTTCTGAGTAAAAGAGAGAACTCATTAGATCTCTGGCAAGTACATCCTTAAATCCTTTGTGGTTTAATAAATATGTTTAATTTGGTTCAATCAAATTTGTGCATGATGTGAACGGGGCTGAGCAACAGCATTTGCATCTCCCCCTCCCACAACAAAAATTCAATAGGCTTCAGATGTGTCTGGCTAGAAATACATATTTATGTAATTCAAACTTTGAAAATGTTCTCTGTGAAGTTTTTTAGGAGAATTTAGTTTGTCGGATTAATTTCATGAATAAATTTAAAGCCTCCATTTGGGAAGAACTTAAAAACGTTTTAATCTATAAATAGATAAAAATGAATTGGACACNTTTAGTTTGTCGGATTAATTTCATGAATAAATTTAAAGCCTCCATTTGGGAAGAACTTAAAAACGTTTTAATCTATAAATAGATAAAAATGAATTGGACACAGGGATAATCAAACCATCATCACTACGTATTAGAAACATGATAAGTTTTGCCAGTCATTTTGTATGAACGAAGCTCTAATATCACTTTGACTTGATAATTTCAATAGATTTTACCCTTTCGATATATATTCCATGTTCATAGGACGATAGCGATCACGGATGATGACGTTGCTATTGTGGAGATGGTGCGAAGGTAGCTGAACATGGAATATGAACCAGGGTGGTGGTGGTGGTGGTGGATGATAAAAGTGGTGGTAACTTTACTAGGCAAATTGTATTGTGAATGAAGATAGCAGGTTGTTATGTCGAGGAAATGGTGATGGTTAAACAAATTTGTTTCCTCGTGTGAAAAGTCTAGATCTGTCCTTAGTCCATTTGTTTTTTTTAAATAAATGTATCAATTTGGTATAAAAAAGGTTTTTTGTTCACTATCGTTGCTCCTATTTGTTACCCTACAAGTAATAGATTTTTGTTAATTTAATTAAAATTGAGTAGGTTATGACATCCGTGAATAAGACAGAGCTGTTAAAGGTAATGATTTTCGATATAGTGTTGGTTGACAAAAAGTGAAAGTATCATAGATTAACACAAAAATTGAAATATTGGTTTTAAATGAAAATAAAGTATATTATAAAAAAATTATAAAAGATGGTAAATGTTAAATACTTATATTTAATGAAAAAGATATATTTTTATAAAAATGTAAATATGAGGTATTTTTAAATTTTTTGGATTAAAGTAGAGCTTTTGTAAAGTTATCCGACATGGACACTTCAAAATCAAGTCGTGTGTACTGATTTATCTAAATAACCACGCTTCAACTTATCCCTATTCTTGTATATCTATATATACAAGAGAAAATATCACAAATCTTAATTACTGAAAGTATGTAGACCAAAATCCTTCAGCAATTGAATATCCATATCGTTCTCCAGCCTATACATAACAAAAATCATCCAAATACTTGGCTGTCTTAAAACCAGCTAATATTCATTACAAGAGGGAACATGATATCAAACTGAAAGTGGTTCAAGTTCTCATCTTCAACTAACACATACTACACTCTTTATTATTGAACTGTATCTACTACATACAATTCATAAAAGTTAATCATCAAGCATTTTCTCCATTTTTTTCTTCAGAAGTTTATGGAAGTCTTCTTCTGAGAGAGACAACATCTGATTCAATAGTAATTTGACTCCACATTTTCTAATAATTTCATATCGAGGTTTGATCCTGTCTTCTAAACTGTAACCAAAATACTGTGGAAACTTAACTAACTCGGATCTTGGATAAACCATGGTCAAGAAAAACTCCCATTTCGATATCAAGTTATCTGGCAAGCTAAAAGTATACAATGCTCCGTATCTTGAGATCATAGTTGCAACATCCCTCAAACTATACCCCCTTTCGAGGAAAAATTCTGTCATGGGCTTCAAATTAGCCTCAATGCTAAGACCAAAAGTTTGAGGAGATCGATGAAGAAGAACAGCAACATCAACCTCCAATGAACGGAAATACTCAGCAGTTGGTCGTAACTTATCCTCCACACTGTAACTTATAATATTTGGGCAGCGTGTAAGAACCTTACCCACATTCTCGGCTGAGAGTCCCATCTCATAGAGAAAATCCACAGTTGCTTTTAGTTTTTGTCTGCTGTAAGTGAGAAGCGGTGGAAAGCGATAGATAACTTTTGCCCATTGTCTTTTATCCACACCTAAATCCTCAAGAAATTCCATGGTGGGGATCAGATTTTCAGTTAGACTAATTCCACAAAGCTGAGGCCTTTTAGTTAGGATGGTGGGAATGTCTGATTTCGGCACACCTAGATCAAGAAGAAATTCAACAACTGGCTTGATTTTCCCCTCCAAACTATAGTAGGCAAAAGCTGGGAACTTGCGTATCACTTCCCTGATTGCCTCAAGTTCCATGCCAAGATCTACAAGGTAGACAATGTGTGAAGGAAGCTTCCCAGTTGGGCAAATGTCACTAACTCGAGCCAAGGCTCTTAGCTTCCTCGAGTCAGAGGAAGCAATGGAAGTAGAAACTGATGCAGCTGAAGTTTCTATTACAGTTTGTTTTTGAACATTTTCTTCTGATTTTTCCTCAACAGGTGGATTTGAAAATTTTTCGACAGCATCTACCAAAATGCCCCCGTACTCCTCAAATAGTGTCTCGAGGTATGGAATGAGAGCTTCCCGGATCTCAAGAGTCGAAAGTTCCCGACCTGCAATGCCAAGAAGCTTTGTGACAATGGAATTCGAAGGAAAGTTATTGCTTTCAAGTGTTCTATAGGGGGAGAAACAAAATTAGAAACCAAACCTACTAAGTAGCGAGACTTGTGAACAGAATGGAGCCGTGACACTAGATGATCAACAAAAGCATCAGACTTATTGATAGTTCTCGCTGCCACCACATTACTTAAACCTTGTTTTTTCAAAAACAAGGTTAGTACAGCTTTGGCTTCTTCCTTTTCTGCAGCCAACAAGGTCGGAGGGACCACCCTAAAGCTGAATTTTCCATCAACTCCAGAACCACCTGTCAATCAATCAAGAAAAATCCAACAATATTATTTAGGGGAAAATGGTAAAACAATATGCAAGCATATTGGGTAAATTAAGAGTTGTAATAGCTTACTGTACTTTGCTTGGAAAAAGAAAACCTTCTGGGGGAAAGAGACTCTAGTCCTGCATATATTCATTGGCACGAAGTTAGATATAAGATAATATATTAGCATTATGCCTATGTTTATCCTCTATTTTTTCAAAAACTCATTTTTCCAAAACTCATTTTCAACTACACATTCTCCCATAAAACAATTTTACACGCAAGCCCAAAACTTTTTCTTATTTTCTAACCAATATCCACACATTCTCCCAAAAACTCTATTCCAAAAATAAATTTTCATTACAAAAATGGGGCTCAAATGGGGATTACGTATCAGACTGCTATTTTGTGATTACTGGTTCTTATAAATATTTCACAACTTGGACAATTTCATATTAAACTGAAATTAGGCTAGTTAATATTTCTTCCAGGTCAACAGCTACGAACCTCAAGGCTGGTAGATTACATATTAGTATGGAGCTGTTCTAATTCAATTTCACGCCCCTAATTTGACAGTTAAGGTGCAAATTGCCAATGCCAAAGGAGACAAGGTGATCGTAATCAAATGTCATGGAATTTTCGGCCACAAACAAGGGTTTAAAGTAAAGTTTGAGGGGGCTGCATATTTTCATATATTTTCTTTGAAAAATATCTTTTCTTGAGACTGTGAACAGTCTGCTTCTGTAGCTGAGAGCAAACATCTGACTTTTTCTCTTTTTTTTTTTTTTTCTTTTTTTTTTTTTTTTGGGGTCTATGGTATGTAAACATTAGGGATCCATAGTTGAAGGTAACCTTTTTTTCTCTTGTGAGTGGAAGACTGGAAGTCATCAATCAAGTCCTGTGTTAATAGAACTGTAAAATTTCTAAGATTTCACCATGATAATACAAATCAACTCTTCAACCATCAAATAAATAGTCCACCAAAAATTATCAGCCACAAATGGAAGCACTCAACAATCATTCCATTCAACAATCATTAGAACTTTACATTGCATTCAAGAATAAAAGGAACCCGTTATTTAAATCCACCATTGTTATATGTACAGACTTGAATTCAAAACAATGGTGGCTAATCTGCTCGGATTATCAAAACAAGTAAAGAAATTTGACGGTGCATATTGATGGAAATGATTGAAAATATAAAGGAATTATGATGTGTAGATATAAAAATGGTGTGAATAGATATATGAAAGGATTGATGGAATTATGATGGGATACATATATGAAAAATTGAAAATGGTGTGGATGTACAATATTTAAATGAATAAATTTAATAAGGACAATATTGGAATGCGATATGGAGGAAAATAATATTTTTTATTTTAATAGGGATATATATATATAGAGTGGGATATATATATATAACAATGATGGATGTAAATAGCGACTCCCATAAAAGATGAGCACAAAGAAAAACACATAAAAATACAATAAAAAATGTTCTATAAGATTTGTGCCCAATTAAATCTGCACACAAACATAAACACACACAGAAAAAAATAGTTCCTTGTAACGGGAAGAAAAATAATCTTCATAAAGGAAAAAGGGGAATTACCTTGAGTGGGAAAATTAGTTATTCAGAGAAAAGGAGTCCTGATGGTATTAAAATGCGTGGAGGCCTTTCTTCTATAATTATTTTTGGGTAGTTGAATATTTTAGGCGTTTGACGTGTGTCGTAAATGGTTTGTAAGTGTGAAATTCGGAAACATCTGATCGAAACTAGAAGCTTAAAGGGTTTTGGGCACTGGAGTGGAATCACTGGGGGCCATAAAATAGATATAGTTCTTCAATTTTTTGCTATATGTCAAGCTGACATACCAGTATAAACTGAAGTTGCACTTGAGAAGGCGATACTTCCAAAATAATGCACCTAAGTGACAGAAGCAGTTCAGTTCAGACATAATTACAGTGCAGCTGATGCCTCAATTTTTATGCAAAGTTCTTCACCTACCAATTCTATTCTCTTTTTCCTTTTTTTCCTTTTATCATTTGTTCATGCAATTTTACACAAGCGAATGCTATATATTTGTATCATTAATAGGTTATCTCTGTTTTCCATTTTAGCATAAAGCGGAGTATAGCGTAGAAAATATAATGTCCATCATCACAGTTTAGATGTACAAAGACTTATCCTTTTTTATTTGTATTCACTTTTGTAGTTGATGGTATTGTTCAATTGCTACTATGCATTTCTTCTTTTATTAAAAACTTGGTAGAATTTAATGGGAAAGGAAAGAAAATATATCTTTGTACAATGTTATTAAAATCAATGCATGGTATCTCAGAATGAAACTGAAAAAGAAATATAAAACAAGTTCAAAATTGCATAAGCAGAAATCCACTTTCAGAAACAGCCAGAAGTGATTTATTGGAGGAACCCAACGCTGGAACTTTTAAACTCAGTTCTTATGGTTGTCTAAAGGCAAATTAAACTTGGCCGCTGGTGAAGGGATCACTCGAGACAGCAAGGGTGAATTGACTATTGCTATTATAAGTATTTTTGGCTCTTGTTCCCGTCTAGATGCTGAAATTAAAGAGTTGAGCACTGGATTGAGGTTAATATTACAAAAGTTCGGGTTGAAGTAGATTCACAGGCTGCTATTCAACTTATAACTAAAGATATACCTGTCTCTTGGCATGCAGAATATCATCTGGAGCACATAAATCATTAGCAACGGCAATTTGATGTTACCTTTACTCACATTTAGAGAGAAGGGAATTTAGTGGCAGATTGGTTAGCTAATACCGAATATAAAGAGATGAACTCCAAGATACTACTTCATCGAGATCTGGCTGGAGAAATCTTGGGACTACTAAGGCTTGACAAATGGAGCTTGTCTAGTTTGAGATTGAAATAGAGTCTTTTTCTCAATAATTAGTATAGATTCACTTGTAAATCAGTAAATGTTCTTGTACTAAGCTTAGTTTCTTTCTGGTTTCTGTCGTAAACTCCGCTGAGGTAAGGCCTATGTCCATCGTATTGATTTTCAAATGAATAAAACTTGGGTAGGGAGAAACACCAAACTTCCCAAATCAGGTTAAGGCAAGAAGGCCAAAAAACCCTTCCTTATCTTTGATTGGCATTTGCAAAAAATAAATAGAAAAAAGTTCAACCGAACATAGTACTTCCTTTTCCTCCAAAAAATGACCCTTCTAGTTGTACAACCCTAGTCCATTCCCGCAAGCAATGGTTCAATTCAAAAAAATAAAAAATAAATAAAAAAAAATAGCAGAATTTGAATCCCTAAACAATAATTTAAAGTATTGTTATATGGGCCGTGCTGTTTCATTAGCATATAATGTTACAATATGCCCTCAGCTCCTCACACGTCCAGCAAATCAGCAGCTCACCTCAGCTGAATATGGCGCCAATTCCATATCCTTCTAGTTCCTTCTTCTAGTTGTTATGCTGTTAAGTTTGTTAGATAGTTTGTTAGATATTTCACTCTATAAATAGAGCAATGTATTCACAATGTTAATTGAGCTTGATGAATAATAAAATCTCCCTTTCTCAAGTTCCTTCAATGTGATTTTCATGTTGAACTCTTTCTTTTAATTTCAGTTTATTCCCTGCAGTTGATCAGCTTCAATTTCGTTTCTCTTCCTTGATTTTATCATGGTATCAGAGCGTGATTGCTTCCAGCTGCTGCTGCTGCTGCTTTTGTTTTGTTTTTGCTGGTTCCATTTCGAATCTGTTCCTGGTTCATTTTTTGCTAATTCGTTTACTGCTGGTTCATGTTTCTGATTTGTTATTGTTGGTTTGTTCTTGATGTGATCTGCTGGTTCTTCACATTCAGTATCCAGAATGGCCTGACCATGGAGTTGCGAAGGACACTACCTTCTTCTTCATTCTCGTCCTCCATGTGCTTGTTAAAATGCTTGCAGTGGCTTGGAGTTACACTGGTGGTTTTTTGCTGTCCTAGCTGGAGTATTGTTTGGCATTTCCAGTTCTCATTTTACTCATCAATGTTGATGAAGTTTTTTTCTCTGGCAAATCCCCGGTTTCAGAGCCATGGATGCTCTTTCATTCCGGTTTTATGTTGCTTTTTTTTCCCTTTTCTGGATTGCTTCTCTGCTGGACATAGCAGCTCACGTTCCCAGCAGCAATCTCTTCCATTGGCTTCTGCTACATCTCTGTTCTCTTCTCCAAGTTCAAGATGTTCCATCTCGAGGGGGAGCGTTACAATATGCCCTCAGCTCCTCACACGTCCAGCAAATCAGCAGCTCACCTCAGCTGAATATGGCACCAATTCCAGATCCTTCTAGTTCCTTCTTCTAGTTGTTATGTTGTTAAGTTTGTTAGATAGTTTGTTAAATATTTCACTCTATAAATAGAGCAATGTATTCACAATGTTAATTGAGCTTGATGAATAATAAAATCCCCCTTTCTCAAGTTCCTTCAATGTGATTTTCATGTTGAACTCTTATCTTTTAATTTCAGTTTATTCCCTGCAGTAGATCAGCTTCAATTTCGTTTCCCTTCCTTGATTTTATTATATAAGCAAAGGATTACATGCCGCCGAACTATATATTTCCAATTGGCTTTCGATTTCCATTGTCTACCAAATGAACTATTTGTCATCAGATGGCAGTACCCAACAATTACTAGAACTTTCCTTTGCATTCAGGGAACAAGAATGAGGAAACAACACACTTTGGCCGAACATAATGCATTAAAAACGCTAGTTACATTAGATTTGTTTAACAAAACAAAGTAAAAAATAACCCTGAACACGAAATTAAAAAGAGCGTACCTTGGGTGGGGAAAGGTTTTTCTTGAAACAAATAGAAGTCCTGTAGGTCTAATAAAAATGGAGGCTTTCATTTTGCTCAATTCTTTTGGGCCAGTGAGAAAAATCTGGAAAAATAATGGAGTCTAAGGGAGTATGGAGTATGAAGCATAAAATAGATTGGGATATGTCGTCATGTTAACATCAGCCGCTGGGGACAAAACTTCTCCGGTCCAAACTAAAGTCGCAAGGCCGTTTTACAGCTTAGAAACGCGGTTGCTCAGTCTCTCCTTTATTTGTTTGTTTGCCGTTACTAATCTTTCTTCTTTCAAATTTATTTTATTTTTCCATCAAAGGGGAATTAAGAGTTGTTCGTTTGATGGAATTTGAGATGTAAATTGATTAGTTATTGAAAATTTGGATATAATATTTATTTGAAATTTAATTTTTATCAAATACTTTACTTTTACAATTCTCTTAGTTGAACTAAGAAATGAAGCTTCAATTTTATTTTCAATTCACTCACAAGGATGTAATTTCATGAGAGAAAGCAATGATCACACAAAAAAAGGACTTTATATGTTTTTGACTCGATTAGGTCTTAAATGGAGGATCTTTGTGATTGTCTTTAATTAAACTTAAGTAAGATTTCAAAATAAGCATGTTCGATCATGCTTATAAATTATGTTGACCTCGTTTTTTGTACCGTTGATGTTGACAATAGATACTGGCTTTATTCACGTCCATGCAAGTTTATTCCTACACACTTAGACAAATCGACAGTCACACGTGGCATTCTCCAATAGTGGTGGAGATAGTTGCATATTCTCCAACGATCAAATCAACAGACTATTTAAATTTGGGTGTTGTACGTGCTTTAGATGTGAGCTATTTAAGTGTTCAAGCACGAAATGTATGTATGAAAGTATAAAACGAGAGAAAGCAATGATCTTGCAAAGCTCGTGGTGTTTATATTTGCATTATCCTTCAAATGACAATAGTTGTGACCTTTTATAATAGTAAAGATGAAGTGGTAGCCGTTGGATGAAGAAGTGTATGGCTTCATCGTAACAGCCAAAGCATCCCATCATATGCATCACCTCCAAGATCCTGAAATCTGTGGCATTTAATGTTTTCTGAAAAATAGTCACTCCATGGTCTAGGTCTGTATGTCTAGATAATGGGCTGACTGGACTTAAACATTTATTTGCTACAAGATGTCATGTCAATCACTTTCACGGTTTCACCTAATCCTTACGTAGAAGATCTCTTGGGAGATGTTCTTGATGGATGCTCTTCTGTGGCTACGAGGTATTCACTTCGACAATATGGACTTCGACTTTGTGTGTTAAGCTTCAAATAAAGTTGTTAACCCCATCTTAGCGTATTTGTAGATAGAGGCATCTTCACTTTGGTTGAAGCGTAATCGCTTCGGCTGGGGCCACTTTGGGGACGTGGTGTGTGGGCCTTTGGTTGTGCTTCTGATTGAGTTTCACGTGGACTTCAATTTGAGCCTCGATAGTTAGACATAACAAA
This sequence comes from Fraxinus platypoda, assembly GCA_903798405.1. Classification (NCBI taxonomy): domain Eukaryota; kingdom Viridiplantae; phylum Streptophyta; class Magnoliopsida; order Lamiales; family Oleaceae; genus Fraxinus; species Fraxinus platypoda. Next base: position 5,746 of record CAIGRT010223274.1, on the reverse strand, counting down.
TTACTTTAATTTTTTCTTACTTATAAGAAAAAATAGTTAATTTCCTATTTTGTTTGACCAATGAAATTATGGCATTTAGCATTATGCTTTTATGAGGAGTGTCAAGAACATTAATGGATGGTGAGTTGAAGATTAGCAATCTTGAAGAAATGATATTCTCATCAATGCGTCTTGGCTGGGCTCTGACTTGCATTGCCAGACGAGTGCCTCTGTTTGGATATTATCCTTTCGCCCTCCCCACCCCGGTCTAAATTTTACACAATAATTAATGAATCATAATAAAGAAATGAGACCGAGATTGGTCCTACCAGAATGAATCATCTCTCAATTGTCTTTTTCTTCAGAATAAATTTACAACTAAGGCAATCAAAACCTTTCCATCGAAAAGTAACAATTCCAAGTACTTCGAGATGAGGTACTGCTACATATCTGTACATCCTAGAAGCTTCTTCAGCACTATAAGGTCTGTCTAATTAACTAAAATAGCCTCTCTTGTCACAAGCCTTATTCCACGCACCCACAACTCTGCCATTTCAACCCCACCCTCGCACACAAAATGCACTTCCTTGTCTTTTGTTGTCTTCACTCGAAAAATTCCAGGTTCATTGGCATCACCTTTCCTCTGCCTATTTCTCTGAAAGAATAAACTTGGTCCTACTTCTGCCTCGCGGCATATGACATTGCGACGCCTTGAGTTTCCCCAACGTAAAACTCCAGTATGTCCCACCATTTGCACAATTTTTGCATGTGGAGCTCCTTTCCCTCCCTTGGTGTGCTTTCGCATAGGCGAACCACCAAGCACTAGCTTGCGTGCTAGCGCATTTAGGATCACACCCTCAACATTATTCTGCCGTCTATTATTTTTAGCAAGTGATAATGCAGTTTCGCCTCTAGCATTTTTTATATCACATTGCGCTCCACAAGAGATCAGGAACTCACACGTGCTCCCATGGCCCTCCCTCGCTGCCAGCATGAGGGGTGTGTAGCCATCCCCATCAGAAGCATTGACGTCATAACCCTTACTTGTCAACAACCTGACCGCATCCAAATCCCCCTGGCGAGCTGCACAGTGCAAGGCATAAAATCCTCCAGCAATGCGATTTCCCTTTTCAAGGGCAAACTCAAGCATCACCTTTTCAAAGAGATCTCTATTTGGACTCAGTTTAGACAGTGTAATAGCAGTTTCACCAGACTTATTACAGAGCTTTACATCAGCCCCAGCATAAACAAGCAATCGGAATGCATCAACATGACCCTCCTTCGCTGTAACCATAACCGCAGAGAAACCTCTTTCATCCTGCTTATCAAGGTCAATGTCTCCCTGTCCAATCAGAGCTTTCAAGCCTACAACATCTCCTGATTGAGCTACAAATAGTAGAGGTGAAAATACACAAGTGTTGCTGGACGTGGGCACTTTCCCATTTCGAATCACATCAAGCAATGCTTGTTGAAAGCCAAGATACGACCCACAGGACCCAGCAATAGAACTTGCAGGTTGGCCACTTATATTAACCAATCCAAAATCAGCACCTTCCCTGGCCAATACTTTAAGGCACTCTTCCTGCTTGTATTTGACACAGATCATTAAAGCTGTTTCACCAATCTCTGTTTTTGAATTCAGATCACAGCCAGAATCAATTAAACACTGAAGAATCTCTGTCATTCCAAGACGGGAAGCCATATGTATTGGACGAAACTGAGTGTTTCTAGTGGTTTTGACTGGGGTCTCTATGTGAGCACCACATTTCAGAAGCACCTTGGTGGCTCCTACATGGCCACAGAGAATGGCATGGTGGAGTAGAGTTCTTCCATAGTGAGGAGTGTTGGGGGAGATATATTGGAGGAGCAAGTGCAAGATAGCACCAGTTGATTCAAAATATTCTACAGCACACCAAGTAATGGGATAAGGTTCTGCCAGTCCTGCACCTACTCGAAATTCCTCACCTGAAGCCATATCCCATGACCATGCTCCAAGTTGAACTTTGACATCAGTTCTAACACCAACCTTGTTTTTGAAATTTGAATGAAGAAAAAACATCCAATGTCAGTAACCAAGTTCAAAAAGAAAAGCAAAAAAAAGCTTGTCACTGTAAGAGAATATAAATCAGATGAGGTGTAAACTAGTGTCTATAGAAGCAAAATCACTCATGAGATCCCTGTCATTACTCCAGTACTAAAAATGCAATCTAGTTAATTATGCATACCAAGTTCAAAATGCAATCTAATTTAATTTGTTGCACCGTTAGTATCTATGAATACAAGAAGATGGTATATTTTGTCCATAACCAGAATGCTTTTGGTACATAGGATACATCTTCTTGTTCCTGTTCTGTCTTTCATTTATCAATGTTCTGAAGTTGATATTCCAGCATATTTTTCGACAGTTTGGAAACTCAGCGAGATGAAATATGAATTTTTCCTGAAGGCATAATTTGATATTGATGTTATTTGAGTGTAAATTTACTCACCCCCAGCAGAAGACGAACAGAAGAAATCTGCCTACTGACAACAGCAGCCACTAGTGCAGTACAGTCAACATTCGTATGCAGACAAGGCTTACATGATTGAAGCAAGAAACGATCCGTTGCATTCATATCCACTCCACACTGCCATTACACAGCAAGTAGATCAATACGACAAAAAAATGTGCTCAATGCTCTATGAGAGCAAAATAGTCAGCAAATGATATTAAGAGCTTGTTTGTCTCCCATTATGGGAGAAAGAATGATGTTTTGAATAGTATTTTTTGGAGAATGTGTGGTTAAAATTGAAAGAAACTTTATTGGTTTATGTGTAGAATATTTTATTATTTGAATGTGTGGTGGAGATTGATTACTGTAGAAAACAATGTTTTGAAAAATGGTAGACAAACAGGGGCTAAATTGAAACACATGGCCAAGTATCAAGTATCTATATATAGTCTGCCCCGGTATTAGAAAAATAAAAGTACAAATCAATTGCACTGCATACTTAAACCAACAAATTAGTCAAGCTTAGCAGTGGAGGTCTTTTTTCATTGTACTCTAATATTAGAATGGAGGTGATATGATTGCAGAGATTTGATTTCATTGGATTTCTTGTTAGTTTAACAGTGAATTGAACATAATGAAAAATGATTCATTTGGCCAACTGTAAATTTATTTGGTTCAGAACTTAGTTCGTTGCTGTTGTTAATATATCGATTTTATGTTTTCCAAAAATAAATAATTGCTCAAGTTGCATCAGTCATCAATAGCAAACACTCCATGCAACAGTTTACATGGGCCACATGGAATACAGTTTTACCTTCAAGAGAGCATCCACCAAGTCCACAAAACCTCTACAGGATGCAATGACAAGAGCATGAATGGCAATATGGGGTCGAATAAGATCAGATCCCATAAGCATCTCCACGAATTTGACACACCCATGGATGCTAGCCTCTAGCAGTGCTTCCTCACAAGCTGGCTGAGATGCCCCAGCCTTAAGTAAGATCTCTAGGATCTCAAGGTGACCCTCCCTCACAGCTGCTGTTATTGCAAATCCCCTAAACAGTTGCAGGTTGACGTCAGCTCCGACACTCTGCCAGTTCAGGAAAACGCCAAAATTTGTAAGTCATTGCAGATTAGGAAAGGACAAAATCTCGGGAAGAAGACATAATACCATCCATTATTGACTCAAAATATAATTTAGTTCAATAAAGGATTGCAGACATTGTAAGAGATGGGAGACATTTATCCTTGGATTCTTAATCAGTGCAGGGGATGTTGGCCACATACAGACAGAATGAATGACAACCTTCTGCTATAGACAATGAGGTGTAGAATCATCATAAATAGTACATGGGCTGTCACTGAAAGAGAGAGAGAGAACTCATTCGCATCCCTTATTTCTTTTATTTATTATTTATTTTTGGTTTTGGCAAGCTTGTCGAAGGGGGCTTCTGTTTCCTTTTAGAGCCCATAATCGAAACAAGTTAGTTAATAATATAGAGAAAGAGAGATTTCACCTAAATTCACTCCAATAATGCAAATTTGAGCTCTTAGACACTCGCCTTTGCGATAACAAAGTTTATAGAAAATTCAGTGTATCAAGGAAAACCAGCATTAAAAAAAATAAATAAATAAAATTAGATGACCAACATCGTGGGGTAAAGACTCAAGGGAAACACCAGAAATCATTTAAATGGAAGAAAAGGGAAACAACAGCAATCAGGTACTAAAGAAAGAGGAACGAAGAGCTGTAACTTGCATTGAATTTTTTTTAATTGAAGTGCACGTATATTTGAAACAAAAACATAGAAGTTGGTTCAGCAAATAACTCAGCAGTAATGAGAACAAGTCGTCTCTTCCTGCCTCCATTAGATATTCGCAGAGTCAAAAGTTCCGAACTCACTATCAAAAAACACAACACAGAGAATTTGAAAAGTAGATTTAGTTCATACTTTGGAATAGAGTTATGGAGTCCCATAAAAAAAGGTCAAGATCTAGGATCCTAAAGGTTGCATACGAACAACAAAAGACAAAATTGGGTACAATATTAAAAATAGTGAATAAATTGCAAGAGGCTTCCAAAATATAGATGAAAACAAGTGCAAATTTGGGTTAGTAAAATGGGAAAGAGTCAGAATCAACAAAACACAATAGTATAGATATCAACACCCATGCTCAACTTACCAGTAATTTCCTCGCGATAACCACATTTCCATTGTGAACCGCGATAAACAATGCCGTAACATCAGTCCGAAACTCCTCCCGATAGACGCGAACTTCGCTTGGCAATTCCTCGTGCAAAATCAGCTCGGTCTTGCGAATCTTCAGACAAACAGCACCAACGTAGTTCACGTCAACGAACGGATCGGCAAGGCACTCGTATACCGATTTCAGATCGTTAGACAGCGACGCTTCTAAAAGTCGCTGCGAGACCTCCGCTTCATAGTCCACCGGAACCACCTGTTTCCCGGCAAGAAAGCCTCCGCCTCCCCCTCCGTGCCTTAACACCATCATTTCCGGCTGAACACTAGATGGAGAAACCAACTTCACAAGACACACACTCTGTGTGTGTATTGTATAGCTATGTATAGGTAGAGAAGTATGAGCAAATGTAGCAGTGTTGTTTATTAGTTTCTCTCACTAGAGAGAATGGCAACGCGAGACTCGAGAGAGAGAGAGAGAGAGAGGAGAAACTTGAAAAGAGTGAGCGCCAGAGTCCAGAGATAGAAAGGGGGTTGAGGGTTATTTATTGGCATGGTTTTTTGATTTTTCACATTAACCAACCCCGCGTGGCACTGACATGGTTAAAAAAGAGGGGCGTGGGGTCCGGTTGGAAGTGAATTGGCTAGTTGCTTGTTTGGTGAGTGGATGAACGGCAATTGACTTCACATCAGCTGCCTGCACGGAATCCTGAGATGAGATGTTCAAGCTATGATTGCTAATTACGTGACATTTCCTCTTCAAATCAAGATGGGTCCGCACATTAATTAATTTAGAAAAAGATTGATTTTTATTTTGGACCTCCAATCAAATTGGTTGATCCAAAAATATACGGGGTATTTACAAAAATACCCTTAAAATTAGGAGTTTTGAAAAATCATGTGAAAGGTTTTTAGAAAGTAAAAAATACTGTGTAAAATGAAAAAAGTGACACAATGTCACTTTTTTATAAAAATTGTCATTTTTTTTTAAAATAAAAAAAGTGACATAAACTCAAAAAAAGTGACATGATTCAAAAAAAGTGACACTCAAAAAAAGTGACAAATACTTAAAAA
>CAIGRT010223249.1:1664-16849 GCA_903798405.1 Fraxinus platypoda | reverse complement strand
AAGGTTCGCCGGCAGTAGAGCACTCGCCGGGAAGTGGTTGATAAAATATGTATCGATAAAGTGCCAATGTATAAGGGAGATAATAATACTTGATTTTGCAATATGGTAGTTATGGAATGTCTAAGATTCGAATCCTTCTTCTGGCACAAGGAGGGGGTATTTATACTAAGGATGGAAAGAGGAGAGGGATGGAAAGAAGAGAGCCGTTGGATAATGAGACACGTGTTATCAGATTCTTAAGGCTCATCCCATTCTAGGTGTCAACCCGTCCCTCCATAGGTTGGCTGGCATTGAGTGTTTCTGACAAAGGCAGCTGAAGTGACCGTTTGCGCCCGCCACGTCCCATCAATCAGAGATTTGATTTTGAAAGATCTTTGTACAAGAAATCTTTGACAGGCAAGGCGAGGCGTTGCATCGTTGCAGAAGCGAAGTGCGGGCCTTTGCATCCACGGTGTACTTGCGGATGAGTCTGGTTCCTTCGTTGACGCGTGTTCAGTTTGTTCCTTATGCAATCACTTCGACATGCACAATCAGCTCGTCCCACGTACAATCANATCTTTGTACAAGAAATCTTTGACAGGCAAGGCGAGGCGTTGCATCGTTGCAGAAGCGAAGTGCGGGCCTTTGCATCCACGGTGTACTTGCGGATGAGTCTGGTTCCTTCGTTGACGCGTGTTCAGTTTGTTCCTTATGCAATCACTTCGACATGCACAATCAGCTCGTCCCACGTACAATCACCTCGGCCGACGCGTGGCGTGGTGTGGACCACCTCTGCTGGCACGTAGAGGGTGAGGTGGCGGGTCTGACACAGGTCCGTAACAATTTTTAATATGCAATATAAGGTTTGAGAAAAATATTTAATTGTGTATATGTAATTTTATTATTATTTTTATATGTATATATTAAGCTTTGTTTGGTAGATATTAAAATCAGATTTTTAGTAAATTTTGATAAAAGTTGATGAAATATATGGTTGAAAAGTTGTGGATCCCATGAAATGTGCGATTAAAATTAATCGTTAACTTTGATTTAAGATTTTAATTGAATTTTAATTTAAAGAAACAGGAGCTAATATTAATCAACTTAATAGTGTACACCATTTCAAGTTAATTATACACATAATATTATCATAAATTTTTAATTGTATATAAATATATTTTTTTATCAAATTTATATTAATAATTACTAATATATGGAAATTAATTGACTTTTGTTTGAAAGCAATAATATTAATTTATAACAATTTTATTTAGTTGAAACAAATTGTATTTTAAAGGTATTATATTATCGACAATAAACATAAAAATGGAAAGGAAAAATAGAAAGTCGAATCTTCTCCAAGTATCCGAGCTTTTACGAGCTGTCCACTGCATTGAATTATCTCTCACGGTCTCACCTAAACAGCAAATGTACCCATCACTGTCTCTTAGTTTTGCACGTTTCTTGATTATGTCTCATTTTCTAAAGCAAATCCAAACCCAAATGAACAAGTGGCCGCTCGTTACCTTATCCTAACTCCTTTTCCTTTCTGCAAAAAAACATGGCTCTCAAATCTTTCTTGATTATTCTCACAGCCCTTTTCATCATCATTACATTGACATTCATACCGAGAACTACATATGCTCTACCTTTCGTTGTCTTTCATGGTAATTTTTTTCTGCTTTTTGATTCTATTCGGTTCTGTTGCAGTCAATAAGTAGCTATATTTTTCATAGTACTATGGTATTGTGCTTTTTATCGCCTTTGTATTATTTCTACATTGTAATTCTGTTTCTTGACAGTCAGTTATACAATAATCACCCAAAATCGAACCATTGTGTCTGTATTTCTGCTATTAATGTGTAGCTTGGAATCATTTTGCTCCTTTATGTAATTTGTAAGCTTTGATTGCTTATAAATTTGGTATTGGTTTTACAAGATGATGCATTTTTTGTTTGAACCATAAATCTTATGAAGGTGACATAGAGGTGTTAATTGGCCGCACCTTGGTGATCCACCTTAGCCTGGTACGGTCCTTTTTTAGGGACATTGAATATTATCCGAACCGGGTATTGGCCGCGGCACGTTTTGACACCTGAAGTGTGACAATTGACAAAACTATTATAAAATGAATGCCATTTATATATTTCTTGACATTTTATTGTGAATTGTGTGTTAAAACTTCAATCTTAGCAATGCGTTTTGCTAATAAGTTTCTATATTACCTGCCAAGTACAATAAATGTATAGCAAGTGGAATCATTTGAATCATAGCAGAATCCAAGGTTTGGACATAGTAAAACTTTGTTCTTTTTAAGGGGAATCATTTGAAGCATAGCACAATCAAGGTTTGTACATAGTAAATTTGTCCCTTTTAAGAAGAATCATATTCAAATTTGCACCAGCTGTCCAGTTCTATTTGACAAATCATGTTATTTCAGTATTCATTGTAATGTAACAAGATTCAGTGCAACTTGTGCAAGTTCTAAGGGCGAAGTACATATCATGATTGAGTAACTAGGTATTGTTCTTAGTTGAAATATAATTTTGCAGGAATCTCAGACAAGTGCAGGAACAAAGGAGTCTCACAATTTACAGAGCTTCTGAGCAACTGGTCTGGTTCCCAAGGATACTGCATGTAAGCATTAATTGCTTTCATTTTTTGTGAAAAATTCAAGTCCACATATCAATTGATCCATTCTAGCCTTCTACCATATTTTCCAACTTTTTATGGATGAAATGAAATGCCGAAAATGGAACGCTGTTGTATATATGTGCCAATGTACTTGCCCAAGATGCATTTTTCGTTTTTCATCCATGTGTCTAATTGTGTTACTAGCTGATCACTATTCGTTCATTTAATCTCTCTTCCTTTTCCTTCTTTTTCTATGTCTGTTTGTGTAGTGAAATCGGAAATGGTGAATGGGATTCATGGTTTATGCCGTTCAAAAAACAGGTGATTGATTGCTTATCAATCAACCTTGTTATGATTATGCTTCTCTAACACCCTATTTAGTGATAATTTAACATACTTCTGTTTTTGTACTTTCAGACAGCCATCGCCTGTGAGAAGGTACTAAGCTTTTGATAACGTGTTTACTTCATTGAACCGGAATTCCTTTTTTCAGATGGTATTTTCTTCAACTTACAGGTGAAGAAAATGAGTGAGCTCAAAGATGGGTACAACATAATTGGACTTTCACAGGTTAAAGACCATATTCAGATCACCCCAATCATTTACTCTTCTGCATTGTTTGCATGTGAAATTGTTTTATTCTTCCAATATTTATTTTATGTCTAAATTTGTCTGAAGTCTACCTTTCCATTGGGAAAAAAAGTTCTCTTAACATTTGATTCAGTTATAGGAACTCAGATAAAATAATTTTAAAGCATACAATATGCTTGATCAATCTTTACAGGAATTGAGAGCATATATATTCTTTTTGGGAACAAAACTTAGTTTGTTGGTATTGAATGTAATAGAAGAAAAGATCATTGAAGGGCCAAATGAGCTGGGGTATATTTTTTGGGGGATGGGGGTGGCTCGGCTCTAGTTTGTACACTTTATGGGCATCAAGCTTTGTTTCTATTGTCTTCAATCTTTCTCGTTGTATTAACAATAACAAATCAAGTTTCATTTCAAATAAATTTGGGGTCAGCTGCATGAACCCTTTTCCACCACTTCACTTGGTTCATTGCTAGATCTATTGGACAATCTAAATCGTTTTAGTTGGATTAAATGTGAAAATACTTTGTTTCATATTTAATTTGAAGCTTTTCCACACATTGGTAGAGATCTCATTCCATTCTTATACTTTTCAGGGCAATATGGTTGGAAGGGGAATCCTAGAATTCTGTGATGGAGGACCTCCTGTAAGTATTTGAAATTTTTACGCTACCCGCCTCATTCTTTTCATGTACCGTAAAGTTATGGCATAACTGAGATATGAGCATGATGGCATACACGTACAGTATAATTCAACCTGAAGTGGTAACAAATCACAAAAACTTTGTTATGATGATGTAAACTACAAGAGGTTCTACTCAAAATGCTCTTTTTTCTCTGTGGCGTCATCAAATTATAAATGACCAGGCACTCACAGTATAGAAAAGTTGATTTTGAAGTCACCTCTAATTACCAGCTCGTTGTTTATATCAGTTTCAGTTAAAGAAACATTTTTCTCCTACCGTTATGATTACCAAACAAAATTAAGTACTTGTATGCATTTACAAGTTTGAACTCTATATTATTTATTTTCTTAATTTGAGACAGGTGAGGAATTTGATATCTCTGGCAGGTCCACATGCTGGGATAGCTTCTGTTCCCTTTTGTGGAGTAAGCTCTCCTTCTTCCTGTATCTACTGTCCATCCTTGAATTACGCCTGCTTTATGTGTGAAGGAAATTATGCTTCATGCATATGCACGGCTAAAGTATTTCATAGCTTTTGTTATAGTTAACTCAAATTAGAAAACTTAAATGTAGATTTTATGAGTTATTGTCTTTATTAAGTTTTAATTTGTAAGTAACTTACTAACAGTCTAACCCTTCAGAAGGTAAGATAATAGCTATGTTCAGATGTTGGTTATAGTCACTATTGGATAAATTTAGATTTTATAGGCGTTTCATGAAAAAACCAACACAGTCCGTTTAATGCTGCTCGTTTTCTTTTATGACGTGTGAAATTTCCAAATTGTCTATTTTTACAGCCTTGATTTTGACTCCCCTGCCTTTTTTTGCAGTCTACTGTGGTATGCATTCTTGTCGACTTTTTGCTTGAATTGGCGGTCTACAGCAACTTCGTCCAGGTTCACAGTTTCTTTTGATACAGTGCATATCAATTCCGAAAACGCACAGACATTTTAAAATTAAAAACTGTGTTTACGAGTTCCTGAGGCTGTAAACCTGCATTTTGTCCATTTTTGTCCAGTTTCTTCTTATTCTTCATCATCTTCGTTTCTGTGTTTGTGAAAGAAAATGTTGACGTGTTCCCTTGATGGCACTTAATACCTGAATCACAAGCCTAGTGTTCAATTGCAGGAACATTTAGCACCAGCTAATTACATCAAAATTCCCACTGTGAGTATTATTCTTCCATTAAAATTACAATCTTTAGATAAAGTGATCATTGCTCTGCAATGTGTCTAAGACGATTTTTTGTCTGCTTATAATTTATCTATTAGCTCAATTTTGCACCAGATGTTTTTGAATTTCTGTATCAGCAGTGAGCATCGCTTGGAGCATAAATAACAGAGTCGTCTCATTGCTAGTTCTCATATTATTTTCTGCTTTGTAGGACCTAGATGACTATAGAAAAGGATGCAAGTTTCTCCCTGAACTTAATAATGAAATGCATAGGAATTCCACATACAAGGATCGGTTTTCTAGCTTGTAGAATTTGGTACTTATCATGGTAAGTCACGATATTTACTCTGTTCTGTTTTTGCTCCTCAAGTACGATATCATTTGAATTGTATTCACAGACCTTGAAAAGTATATTATAAAGCTCAAGTTTATATTTTCTTCGATGTCCTAATTAGTTTGAGAAAGATCAAATTCTGGTACCAAAAGAGACCTCCTGGTTTGGTTATTACCCAGATGGTTCCTGGAGCACTGTTTTGCCTGCACAAGAGGTAATGTTCGCTTTTAACTTGCGACGTGAAATTGTCATAAATAGTTGGTACTAAAACTTGAATACATGACCTCTATCTTATTAAATTGACAAGGTTAAACCACCTCATGCAAAAACTTATTTGCTGCACATTTAGGGGTGTCTAACAGGCCAGACCTGTATAAGGCCTGATACGGAACTCATATTTTTCAACAAGGCCCGTCCTGAGGTGGGAAAGACCTACAGACCTGTCTCTCATAGATCCGTTGCTCTCTTTTTTTGTTTTTGACTCATGACACTGAGCAGGCCAAATGGCCTGGCCCATTTTGACATCCCTAACTGTTGTCTCAAAGATTGGATTGTGCTCACGATAGTGCATTTTGAACCCCTTGCAGACTACCCTCTATACCGAAGATTGTATCGGTGTGAAATCATTGGACGAAGCTGGGAAGGTGAAGTTTTTGAAAGCATCTGGTTATCATCTTGAAATTTCTTATGGTGAAATGAAAGAATACATACTTCCATACTTGGTGGAAAATGGACAAAGGAGAATACCAGATTCTTATCACGTACGGCCTTTTTCTGGTCTCAAGGAAGCAACTATAAAGCTACACACTTCAAATTGAAGTTATTGCTAAAAGTTCCACTCAAATTGGTGACAGTGCGAGGCTCTTCAATTTTTATTGTAACCATTTTGAGCAGCCGATTGATGGCAATTTTTTTTACCATTTAGATAAGTATTGTTAACTACGCGTTTCGTTTGTAGTACTGGACATGACTGCACACCGTAGATAAAATTGAACTTCTTTTAGATATTATTCTATAATCTTTTTGATTATTGACATTCAAATTTTAATCCCATTAATCTCTAGTGCAATCCACAATGAGGAAATACGAAATGCCCATAATTTTTGTCGCTCTTAAACCTGATATATCTATAATATTAACATAATCAACGGTGTTAAATTTGACTTTATTAATTTCTCTTTTAGTTAATTCTACCTTAATGTACATTACAACTAGGCAAAGACTTCATTTTATGAAAGTTATAATATGAGATGGCTGCATGATAACTCTTTATTTCTTCAAATGCACATAAGTGCCTACTGATTGGATATAATACACTGAGAAAGACGTCATTATGGAAGTAAACTTTGCATCAGAAAAGGTAACAATTACAGAGAACCATAGGTGTACACAAGAGCCTAATGATACCTGACCTTTCCATTGAAAAAAAAGTAAGGAATGGCTTGCATTTGATTCCCTTCAATCTCTGGATCTCAAAGCATGGAAGGCGAGTAATATAAGCAAAATAGCTAAACACGGTGGCAAATTTACATGGGAGGTGGATTAGTCCATCTTCTCTTCATTTCAGATTTACATCGAACCTCCTTCAGTTTCCCATCTAATCCATAGTCCCTTTCCATAACAAGGTTGATTCCCTCGTCCGAATACCATCCAACACCAATACAAAGGATTCCATCCTTATTCACGTCAACATAGGCAGTAACGCCTCCTGGCAGCCACATGACAGTAACATCTTGCATGTCCATCATCTCTTCCTCTCCAAAGTAAACTGGATTTTCCGGCAAGCTTCTTTTTTTTAGATTCTCGGTGCAGAGATACACGTACGGTGTGCCATTACTTTCGTCGGCTGCAATCTCTTCTTCACCATAGATAGGAGTTGCACTCATCTCGAAAACCTTCCAGGAGCCTGTCAGCTCTGATGGTTGAATTCTTTTTCTCTGAGAAAATGGCTTCAAGTCTGCCTCGAGGTCACTGTCATAATTGTAAAAAAGTTATGGAGAAGAGAAAAGAAAGGAACATCTAAAGGAAGTAGAGGCATGCATATTCTAGTTTCGAACTTCAAACTTGGAATAATATAACCTGAATGCTGAACAAAGAAACCGCAGGACAGATTCATCAAAGCAGATACAAGCAGAAGCGGAAAAAAAATGATAAACACAAATTAAGCGGGAAAATACACTGGTTATACTGAAACAAGATAATCCCAAAAACTAAAATAAATATTTATTGAAAATTAAGGATTAAAATATTACTTCTATGAAAAGGAAAATATGACAAGGTCACATATCAATATTCACAAAAACACACTAGTTTATGGGAGACACAGAGAGAGATGCATTTTCTGAAAGTAGTATAAACATTTTCCCAACGTCTTCAAACTCTCAAAGCAGTTTCCCTATGTTTTTGAAACAGATTTTTGTTCTAATCCAAGCTAAGAAAGCAAAGCTTCAAATTGAAATTGCATTTTTTTTTTCTATCGTTAGCAGGAAATAGAGGAATTACCATAACTAAATTTTTTCCACTCCAAATAATCAAATAAAAGCTCTTCTTGAAGATTTAAGAGCTGACTCTCACAATATATAATCAACATAATAGAATTGATGAATTTTGGGGCACTTGTGTACGCATCACTAAGCCAAGAAAAGGAAGATAGGACTCCCTGTATTCGGCCCCAAAGGACCAAAGAAATAATTACTCGGAAGAAGAAGATAAGTAATCATTTTTCTCAGATTTCAAAGGAACTCACATAATCTATACAATCACATAGCTAATCCCTGTAGAGATTTCCCCTTCCGGCTAGACTTTTCAAATTGAATGACCTACCCCCAAATCAAGTTATAATATCATCATAATGTAGAATCACAATTTTGTTATTGCAAAGCAAAGTAACTTATTGTTAAACAAATTTTAGCAATAAATTTTCAATCAAGGAACCTTGGAACATATTGCCATCATCCAAATTGTAGGGGAAAAAAATAATTTTATTCTTCAATGGAAGATGGTACCTGTTGTCAGAGATATTGGCTGGACCAACCCATTGTTCTTCATAAATTGAAACCCTCATAATTTGGATATCTGAACCCCCATTACTGAACTCTATAGTATGCACCACCCGCAGTCTTTTGTGGCACCCTTTAACCAAGCACTAGAAAAGGAAACAAAGAAAACATAATAATTCTCCTTCTTGGGTATAAAATGGCTCCATTACATGGAATGAAATTTAGGATAAGAAAACTAAAATTTCGAAATATTGCTATTGGATGTATACGTTCTTTTAAAGGCCATAGGCCGTTTAGAAGGTTTTAAAAGAAATATATAAATATTAGATCTAAATTCCAAAATGGTTGTCCTCCAACATTAGATAAAAAATAAATATGGATACAGAAGCAAACAGAGCCCTGCCACTGCCGCCTTTTAGGCAAGTTTTGGGAGATAGCAGCTTGATTTGTGTCAGCGAAGAAACTTAAAAATATCAGGACTGTTTAACAAAACACTAAAAAAATTTATTAATGGAACAAATTTAATCTACATGATAAGTTGCGTTTAATTTTTCAGAACATTTATTTTTCATTATCAAAAATAAGAATCGCCAATGTTGGTGTTGAAAAAAACTAGGCCATTAAAGACGGAAAATAAAGAGATGGAGATTAACAAGCAGCAACTAAGGATTTCAAACATTAAAAATTAAAAAAGCATCCTCACTTGCGTAATAAAGGGAAAAAAAAAAAAGAATAAGTAGGTAATCAAGAAGGACATCCACGAATAGAACAGATTATTAGAAAAGAGAAATTTCCTTTTCGAAAAAGAAAAACTATGTGATTCCCACAGAACATCTAATTAATATCTTCAGGGCAAAATGTTCAGACAAACAGGTCACACATGAGCATGTCCATGCGGCTGTATTAAAATGAAAAAAATAAGAAATATATGTCAACAAATAAAGATGGCTCCTAATGAGAATAAGTTTGGTGGCAGGAATGACTTGCACAGACCTAAAGAAGTTCCTACATTAGAGGAACGGCGATATCCAAGTAGAACATATGAAGAGAGAGGGAGAGTTGCACCAATACTGTGCATGAACACAAAATTCAAAAGGAAATTAGCTTTAGTCATGAATTGTAGTTCATGTTAAAATTGGCATGCACAATAACATTTCAAGATTATAAATTAACTTCTATGCACAATTTTAAACATTATTTTAACATGTTATAATCATCTATCATTTTCATCTTCCTGGAGAAAAAGCAAGAACACTGGCAGTCAGAAAATACATCATTGGCAAGATGGGAAATAAATTATGCCCATGATCACTTGCCATAGCTAAGTTAATACTATGTTCAACTGTTATCCAGAAGAAAAGAGAACATAGAATATACTATGTTCAATAGTAATTCATAAAGGAAAGAGAACACGGAAAATACTATGTTCAGTAGTAATTCATAAGTAAAAAGAACATAGAAAACTTAAATGCCAAGACAGGCATACTTGTTCAAACTTGAAAGTTGGAGAAAGGTAATATTTAGATTCATCAATTTCTCCCACGGGAATATCAACTGGGCCTCTTGAATAAGATCCATCCTGCAAAAGGAGCACTGAAATTTTTTAATAATGATGTGTTTTCTTTCAAACACCCTATTTATTTAGTTCAGGCAAGTGGAAGATCATCTTGATGATATGATCACCATGTATCCTCCATTATCCACTATTATGCCGTACTATTAAGGTTTCTTATTCTTCGTTTATAAATATCCAAATTTTGATACCCAAGACCCCATAGATAGTTCGAACTGTATAGAAACAATAATCAAAAGTGTGTTTGAAAAATGATTTCTTTGGAGAATGTGTAGTTAAAAAGTGGGGAAAAGTTACGGAGAAACGCAAAAAATAATTTATTTTTTTAATTATTATCTATTATTTTTTCTAACAATGTGGGGCGGGCTGAAAATGAGTATGCAGGAAAGTGAGTTTCAAATATCACTTTCAAACAAGGGCTAAATCAATATTTCCTCTTCTACGATAATAATTAAGTGCTTTTCTAAACTACTGAAAAGTATGGAATAAAGTCAACGAGTTGAATTAGTTTTACCTCGAAGAAGACAAGGCCAGGCTCCATTCCCATGACATCTTCTTCCATCACATCACTCCTGGAAAGGTCAAAGGACTCAAGTTTTGGCAGAGAGTGACCTGCTAAATTTTTATGGGATGTTCCCGCCATGGATTGGTCTATGGACTTCTCTTGACTTCCATTACTGCTTCCATTAAGTAGAGCTTCACCATAAGGATTCAATGTAATCCAATTTATTTTTCTTTGTATTTGAGATTTCTGAACCCCAGAAGAAGGTGCTGTTGCCTTGATATAGGAAAGGGTATAGCAGTCAAATAGGTTCTCATCCTTTCTCCCTATCTCAATTGGCTCCATTTCTGCAGTGATTGGAGAAAATACAGCTCCAACTCCCTTCCATATACCACTGACACTACTTGTAAATGTATTCCATGCAGGTCGAATAACTGGTTCCTGAAAGAATGTCACCACAATTTGAAGGTAATAATTGTTTGGCCAAATGTACTTTCGAAACTGAAGTTAAATAAAGTTTTTATGTAGTGGTTCCATTTTCGCAAATTTGATTTCATGTTAGGCCCAAAATTTCATCCTACTTCGAGCATGCCCAAATTACTTGGACATCATAAAAATCCTCACAGAAAGATTTTGGATTCTACTTGTGTTGCTATCAGATTTCAATTTTAGTTGTGTCATACATAACCACAACCGATCACCAAATTTTAAGGCCACCATAGAGCAGAAATTTCGCAGAAAGGAAAAATATATGAAATTCGGCAGAAAATTAACTATACTTTTCATCAACCCAGAAAAAAGTTCAAGAGGACTTTTAGCATACTAGCTTCTAATGCTAAAACACATTGCATTTACATCCTCCACATTCAAGTCAAACTTAAATTTATTGTAAAAAAAACTTACTGTGGATAAATATTTGAATATAACGAAATTTTAGCAGTATCTCAAACAGCCCAAATATTCATTATCATTTTTAAAGAGTCGAAGCCCTGAATTGTATACATATTCCTCATTCTCTATAATCTGGAATTCTAAGGTTTTCACCAAGTTATGGCATGACCATAAGCATTGATCCATACTCTACAGTTTCACCCCAAACATTTCCTGCTCAAACTTAATTCCTAATATGAGAGCTATCTAGCTTCAAGAAAATTTGATTCTTTCAAGACATTACAAGCCAAAATGCATATAATGCACATACATATACATATGATATAATGCCTGGAATCTAGCAACATTTTCCCATTTATATGAAATGGTGCAAGTGCTAATTATTCCAAGGTTTCCATACTACGCATATCAGTTTGTAAAGATTTCGGTCATATGGCAATTTTACCTAAAGACACAAGTGAATATACAACCATATAAATACACCCATAAATTAATACACTCATCCGTTCATAACCACACATTGTTGAAACAAATTTGAAAAGTATATTTAACAATATGTAGGCAAAAAACTAGTTATAAGAAAAACTCTATTCTAATTCATTGCTTACGTAACTTGAATGTACTGATTTCACAACAAGTCCATACTGGCTATGAACATGTATAATGAAGGAACAATATGATATACAGAGTGAGTGTAGGAGAAATTTCATCTGGGCGAGGGAGTGATTCTAGCTCTATACCATGTCCATTAAATTTCGACCAAAACCATATAGCACATATTGACGATACAGTGGCACAATTCTGAAGAGCACGGCCATCTCATCTAAATTTGCAGACCACATTCATTTGTTGATCAAATATCTAACTCGTACACAATTTTACAAATGGTAGCGGTGAGGCCTGGACCCAAGTCTTTTGCGTGGATCTCATACCACGATAACCATGTCTTATTAAAGCATGAGCTGCTAATTATATTCATTTATATCTTTTCTTCAACATATCTAAGCATTTTCACCATCATGAAATTAATTAAAATATCGAAAGAATTATTTCCAAAAAAGTACAGTAATGAGAATTACCTGAGTCTGCAAAACCGTTTCGACCTCCATTAACATAGAACCAGACACTATGACTCTATCACCTTTCCTATTGGAATTCTTCATTCTCCTCCCTCCTCTCTTTTTCCTCCTCAATTTCTCCTTCTCTTTATCTGCTTTCGCTATTTCGTTGTCAATGCTCCAAACATTTTCTTTGCCCTTGACTTTCACTCTCTCTCTATTAGTATCGTTAAACTTGAATTTCCCACTATTTTTACTGACACTGGGACTCCGATTGTTATTTCTCTTGTCGAAATTGCACGAAACAAAGGGATAGGAATTGCGCCTACGAGTACAAAAAGAGAAAGGGAATTGTTGCTGGCTGTGTGTTAGTAAGAGACTACTGAGGGTTTTACAGGCGTTTATACATGGTGATTGCATTGTTCTACAGCTACAGAGTGTGAAATTGATAATTATTGGATTTAATTTCAGGGTTTTAGAACGGCGGTGGCGGAGGCGCGGTGCTCTGGGAATGGGTGATTTGATTTGAGTGACGGTTAGCAGTTTGAGCTTTCACTTTTGCTCTAGAAACTACACTTGGCGCAACTCCCACGGCCTCGCATATAGGTGGGCTAGCGGTGCTGACTCACGAGCCACTCGTCCCGTGAAATTTCTTACGTTAATCACCCCGGTTTGATAGCCATTGTTTTGAATAATAATTTTTTGAAGAATGTGTAATTAAAAAGTGAAAAAAAAAATAATTTAGGTTTACGTGATTTACGTGTAAAATATTTTATTTTGTGAATGTGATTGAAAATAAATATATAGAAAAAACAATTTTAAAAGGATTAGTAACAAACATGGAGTAAATTTTTCTCTGTAAAATTCCAGCAATCAAACGATGTCTGAGTTTGATTTGATGGCACTTACTACATAGTGGCTGCCTATGCAATACTCGTAGTCGTAGATAGCCACTTGAGAGTTCACTAGATGACCCATTTAAGTCGGTGTGTTTTTTCAAGCTAAATTCGCCTTCAAGACAAGTAGAGTTGTGAGTGGCTTGCCCCAATCTTCATCTTTACTTGAACATTTGGTTTTTTTTGGGAAAATTATCCCCATCATAATTCCAAAAATGCTAGGCATGGGATTGACCTGGAATAGGTCAATTTGAGGCCCAACCTGACACCAAAAAACATCCAAGTTGATTTTAGGCGAATTGATGTTCAACACGACCAATCCTACTGCAAAATTTGAACCAAACCCAAATTGATTCAATTTGGGTTTGTTCGATTTGTATTATCAGTTTGACAGTACTTATAGCTAGCCACTTAAGAGCTCGATAGTTGGCCTGTTCAAGTCGGTGTGTTTGTTTAAGCTTGGCTCATCCCCAAAACCCTTCTTCAAGGCGAGTCAAGTTGCAAGTAGCTAGCCCCAATTTTCATCTTTATCAGAGTTCAATATTTAATTTAAACATATATTTATTGAGAAAGTTATGCCCACCATAATTCCAAATATGCTGGGCATGGGATTGGCCAGGATGGGTCGATTTTAGGCCCAACCCGACACCAAAAACGGTCCAAGTAGATACTGCAGAAAGTGAACCAACCCAAATTGATTCAATTTGGTTTTGTCTGATTTGTATTATCGGTTTGATCTTGGGCCCAAATTAATTTTAAAAAATAAATATTGAATTTTATAAATATTTGGCGAATTAACCGGTCAAATCAAAAGTTTGCTATGAAAATTTTAAGTTTGCCAGGCAAATCTCAAATTTGCATGCAAAAGTTGAGTATGTTGAGAAAATATCGAGTTGGCTGTATAATCTTGAGTTTGAAGTTAAATATTCGAGCAAATTCGAGATTTGTACAATAACCTTGATATATGATGCTATCGAGTTTTTTCGTGTAAATCTCAAGTTTGATTGATTGCCTAACTTCAAACTCGAGATTTGATCAACAAAATTCGATATTTACTCAACATACCAAACTCCATACAAGTCATCAGATATACAAACAATAAAAACTTCCATTATAGTTTCCATCAAGCACAAATTAAGCTAACAAAGTGAAACATTATAGTCATCCAACAAGCAAATGTCAAGCCATAAAAAGTATAAATATTACACCTGGGTTCGACACTTTACTCATCGGGTCGGTTTGTTTGTTAGGCGGGTTTTTCCCAAGCCCTAACACTAGGATGTAGAAACTTAGACCGATCTAGCGGAGATGAAATTTCATAATGGCCACTCGTTCGGCGACCTTGTAGTTGTAGTTGCACTCATGCAAATTGAAATAATGATGATCAGTGTAGAAAAGCTTGCCTCATCTACATTTAAATTCGATCAAACCTACATTCCTCTTGCAATTAGAGCACTGATTCGATTCTCGCTTCATTGACACAAACTCTGCTACCCCCTCTTTCTTGCAAAGACCTCGAGGATGAAGTACAACTACATGATTTCTTAGATCCGATCGTCATCATGACAACGACAAGTGTGATGGCTTTTAGATTCTTGTTAGTGGTGATGTTGCCTCAATAATGGAAGTGGTGATAAGATGGGGTTGTTTGTGGTGGTGATGACAATGGTTGTGAGACGGGGTGGCATTTTAATTCGGCATTTATGAATTGATGGTGGTTTCGACATCGATAGTGGAGCTACGGTAGAAAGTAGAAATGAGTAAATGGTGTTTCAATGTTGATCGTAGAATTAATCTGACAGAATGTGCATACTATGTTATGCAAACACAATACACTTTTGTTACCAAAAAAGGGGGGGGGGGGGGGGGG
>CAIGRT010223244.1:0-13282 GCA_903798405.1 Fraxinus platypoda | reverse complement strand
AGTGAGTTGAGGCAGAAGAGGCACATTTGGCTAGACTGTATAGGGGGTCGAGAGTAGGAGAAGTGATTAGAGAAATTAAGGAGTTGGAGGGGGAATATCCAGAGATTGGGGGAGGAGAAGAGTGGTTTTGGGGGCAAAGATTGCGAGCTGATTGTAACCGGTTGTGACCGATTGTACCCTTTTGTGACTGGCGAATTGTGACTCGTTGTGACCGATTGTGCCCTTTCGTGACCGATTGTGACTCGTTGTGACCAATTGTGACAAAAAAATTCTGGAAAAATTTGGAAGTTGGCCGTCGGAACGGGCGTCGGGGTGATCGTCGGAATAGCCGTTAGAGTGATCGCCGGAAAGTCACCGGAATAATAGTCGGAACAGTAGTAGGAGCATCACCGGACCATCACCGGAGCGTCGTCGGAGCAGTCGCAGGATCGTCGTTGGAGCAGTCGCCGGACCATCGTCGGATCCGGTGTCGAAGATGGAGGGAAGGTGGTGTAGTGAAGTGATGGGGGTGGGTGAGGTGTCATGGGGTGTAAATAATTAATATATATTATATTATAATTTAATATTTAATAAATCTATTTACCACCTGATTTTTGAAATAATTAGACAAATTTGTTAGTTTTGAAAAGTAATTCTTGTACGTAGGTTTTGTGTATTGTTCCCAATAATAAAACTGCAAAACCGGCCGTTTTAACCTCTAACCGGTGAACCGACACCGATTCTCCCTTTTCTCAAATTTTAAACTTTTAATACTTGGCTCGTGTAACAAAGTCATAGGCCCATTAGCGAATCTTTAAAAGGCTTCATGGTTTAGTTTTATAGATTAACTTCCTTCATATGAATTCAACCACTTCAGATGTGGGATACCTTAAGTGCCCAGCAAAATCAATTTTCCAAATGTTTGAAACTTTGCCAATAACTTTCAATTTTAATTTGTTTTGTTTGCCAACAAAGTAAATTGTGACGTTCATCTCAATTTTTTTTATTTATTAAAATTTTAAATTAATTTAAATAAATTAAATTAACTTCATTATTAGCCTAATAATTTTAGACATCCTTTTCAACAAACTCAAAAGATTTTAATTCTAACATAGCGAATTACATCAATATATTAATTGTTAATTTTTGAAATGTCGAGACTATATAATAATAAATCTAATTAATAAAAATGAATTCATATTTACTTTGAATTAGTATGAAAATTTAAAAAAAAATATTGTTATATATATATATTTTTTAATTTTGTGTGTATTCATTTATTGCATCCGATTCGAACCCAGTTAGACTCCGATTAAACCTTTTGACCTTGATATTTTATCGTTTCTGGGTCGATGCTCGGGTTGATTTTCAAAAAATTGAAAGTAAGCTAGTTTTTAATTCTCATTAGTTGCTTTGTTCTTTTACATGTGACTGAGAAAAATAAAATGTACAACATTCTTGCATGTTTGACATGTAGCTCTCTTTGGTAGAATTTAAAATCAAATTTTTAATAAATTTTGATAAAAGTTGTGGATTTTATGAAATGTGTTGTTAAAATTAATAATTGACTTTGATTCGAATATTAATCAAATTTTTAGAGGTGCCAAACACGTTAATAATATTAAATAGGATTGTACATTCTACCATATATTTTAACTTTTATTCTAATCTTATTTAGTACATTATAATCCAACATAAAAACAATCATTTATGCAACGAATTATATGGTGATGAATTTAGTTTCACAAAATTAGTTATTATATGTTACTCATATAAATAATCGTACAATAAAAACACCATGTGGCAGAACGGATGAGTTCCAAAGAAGAGTGACAAACTACACAGCAAGTGAATCTAGGTCCACCATGCGTCATTCTGCCCATATGGTGATTCGGCCGAACTCCAATGGACCGAACCTCTATTATCCTTAGTCCCATGAAGAGACGAGCCCCAATGGGTAACGTGAGATAGGTAGAAGCGTATTAGGGAAGGTCTTTATACCGGGTCTTGTATCAAATGTGATGTGACAACTCTACGTAATCCTACTCCATCAAGCAAGTCAAATCTAGTCTTACGTCGGTCTAGGACTGCCAAGCCGTCACAGCATTAAAGACGGAATGGCTTATGAATGATTGATTAACAGCTACGACAATAGGTCCCAACTGTGTTGATGAGGCCACGTGGCCCCTCATCTAGTGGCTCCTAATCCTCATCTTCTACTATAAAAACATACACTTAGCACCATTTGAAGTTAATGCAAGTTTACACATTCTAAACCAACCTTGATTCTCCTCAATTCACTCCATAGTCGACCCCCTCTCTAGGCACCTGATAATTACAATACAACATTACACACTTTGGATATTCCCCTCAATAATTTCACCTATAAAGTTGGCGATTTAATCTCAGTGTTGGAGAATTCGATCTTTGAAGAAGTGATTCTCTAATTTTCTATTGGCCACGTTATTGAACCATTTTTTGGGGTCAACAGATTGGCCTTGTTTGTAGGAAACTTTGATACCATAACCACGTACATCCTAGTGGTAAAAGCTGTGGGTGAAAAGCCTTGAAGAAAGGCTTTGATTCTTGAACAAAGAACTACCTTGAGAAAGAAACCCAGGAAGCACAGTGAGCTTCAATCACCAAGGAGCCCACAGTGGGAATGTTTACCAGGACGCCTCTGAAGAAGAGATCCTGTGTACGAATGTGAACATTCATCGTCCCCACTATCGCCACAGAAGAGGTGGCCCGACTGCGCGCTTGGCGCGAGAGGTTGGGAAAATGGCAGCAAACATGAGAAGTATGGCCCAGCAAAATACTGCCATGCAGCAACTGTTAATGTAGATGCAACAACAAGCTGGGTCCTAGGCACCTCAACATAGGGCTTTTTCATCAAGAGGGTGAAGAAAATGACACAGCAGCGTATCCACCAATGTATGGGATGAACGACCCAATGGAAAGGGAAGTGGGAGTTGACATATTCACCAACTATGTCACGAGCCACCATGGCGAAGATACGCCCATGGAAGAGCACTTTCTCCCCAGAATATCCTCCAGAGCATGAGCCTCAAAGGTCTGCCAGTGTCTTTGACAGGATTGGCCCCACAAGGCCTAGGAATAGGCCTCAACGACCTCTCCCCACCCAAGGGGAACGAGAGTAGCACCAAGAATACGAACCTCAAGGGATGCCACCACCACCTAGGAATAGGCGGGAAAGAAGAGATGCAGTAAACACGGGGAATCTTGTGGGGACATCGCAGCCTCGTTATCAGGCTAAGGAGGACGATTCTAATGGTCCTTGCAGATGATGATGAAAGTTTGCCATTCTCCCAGGAACTAAGGAGAGCTCCAGTTCTCAGCCACTTCATACCATCAAAAATACCCAAGTATGAAGGGAGAGACGACCCAGCAAAACATCTAAATAACTATAAAACTCAGATGTCACTGCAAGGAGCCTCACCCATGCTGAAATGTCGAGCTTTCCATCTCAAACTGACAAAAGTTGCTGAAATTTGGTACAGTCGCATCCCCGCTGGCAGCATTCGAAGTTGGCCAGATCTAAAGAAGGCCTTCCTGTACCAGTACCTGTCAAGCAAAGAGGGGGAGACCCCTATCCAAAGACTGCAGGATATGAGGCAGCAAGCAAGGAAGACCCTAAAAGTTACTTGGCTCGTTTTACGAACGAAATGACTTACTGCAATCAGGTTACCGACAAATAAGCCCTTTTCGCATTAAGAGGGGGCCTCAACATGAATACCCTATTCTGGAGAGATGTACGGAATAAAAACCCAGCCACATACGATTCCTTGGTGGAAATGATGTGAAGTACAATCGTTAACGAAGAATTGATTCACCGTCGAAATCGAACTTCGATGGGGCTCCCATTGCCTCAAAGGTAGAGAAGAGGCCCTGTGTCCCACCTGGTGGACCAATGGTGGACCCAAACAGGACATACTATAGTCCCCACCTCGGGACAAGCTTTGGCAACTTCCAAGCTAAACGCCGTGCCCTCTCTGGCATATAAAAAGGTAGACTTGATACCCACAGGCAACCAAACATAACCAGGGGAAGAGGCAGAGGAAGAAGAAGAAGAGAGCCTATGGATAAGCCCTATTGTACATACCACCGACCCTACGGCCACAGCACTGAAAACTGCTCATCCAGACCATATCATGGAAAGTCGGCCAGGGCCCCTGCTGTTAATAGGAATAGCTATCAAGGGCAAGCAAACTCCCCTTCATCCAGGCAAGAGACTCTGTATGACGAAGAAATGAGGGATCGCCGAAGCAAGTCCTCCCGTAGGGACCACAGAGAGAGAAATAGGCTAGAGGTCGGAGGCATAGAAAAGAACCCCCGTCCGCCATCGACAATGCACCTATCAGGGAGATCAACAGTCACCATATTTGGCGGCCTACATATAGGGGGGAGTTCCAAAAATGCTTTGAAGAACTATGCAAGGGAGCAAAAGAGCCCCTACTGACAAATTACCTCATCAACAGCACCACCAAAGGCGCTAGGGATAGCCTACCGATCATCTTCTCCTAGGAGGATGCCTGAGGGGTGCAGTATCCCCACTACGATGCACTGGTGGTGTGAACTATTGTAGCCAGGAATGGTTTGAAACGCATGTTGGTTGATAATGGGAGTTTTGTTAACATCCTTTTCGAAACCACCTTTGATAAGATGACTATGGACTATGAGCTCACCCCAATGACTACCCCCTTATACGATTTTACTGGGGACAACATGGTCCCCAGAGAAAGGATCACACTGGCAGTAGAGATGGGAGAATACCCGTTCAGAGTTCAACACTTCATGAAGTTTTTGGCAGTGAACCACTGATCTACCTACCATGGAGTTCTGCGATGGCCTGCCCTGAAAGAATTGGAGGCAGTAATGTCCATACATCATCTCTATATGAAATTCCCCACTAAGGGAGGAATCGCAATGGTACGAAGCGACCAAATGGGTTCAAGGGAGTGCTACCTTAGCTCCCTATGGAAATTCGAGCCCAAAAACGTGAACATGATCCTATTAGATATCGAGATGGTTTATGCGCCTGAAGAAGGCATAACCCCTGAACAAGAGAAAGACTTCAACATGATAGATGCCCTCGAAGAAAGGGTCATCGAAGTGGATTTGGACCCTCGTGTTACAGAGTCTAACTCACAGGCGACTCCAGTAGACGAACTAGAATCTTTTCCCATAATCCCAAACGATCCCACGAAGACATTGTAGATAGGAAAAGACCTCGGGTCGAAAATAAAGGGCAAGATTAAAAGCTTTCTGCTTAATAACTTGGACGTCTTCGCCTGGAAACACGAACACATGGTGGGGATCGATCCCAAAATCAACTATCACCGGCTCAACGTAGACCCCAAATTCAATCCTCATAGGCAAAAGAGGAAAGCCTTAAATTCAGAACTATACTCAGCGTTAAAAGATGAAGTTCAAAAGCTCATATCAAATGGGTTCATCAAGGAGGCAATGTACCCAAAGTGGATATCGAACCCGGTGCTTGTGAAAAAGAGCAATGGTAAATGGAGGGTCTGCATAGATTTTTCCAACCTCAACCAAGCATGTCCAAAAGATAGCTTTCCGCTTCCAAGGATAGACCAATTGGTCGACTCTACTGCTGGCCATGAGCTGTTAAGTTTCATGGATGCCTATTCTGGATATAACCAAATCCCCTTGCACCCTGCAGATGAGAAGCATGCCTCTTTCATCACTGACTGAGGTCTATATTGCTACAATGTCATGCCCTTTGGTTTGAAGAACGTCGGTGCAACTTACCAGCGGCTAGTAAACAAGATGTTCTCCGACCTGTTAGGGAAAACAATGGAGGTATATGTTGACTACATGCTGGTAAAAAGCCTCAAGTTAATCAACCATGTTGACTACCTGCAAGCCACCTTTGACATCTTGAGTAGATACCGTATGAAGCTGAATCCGTTAAAATGCACCTTTAGGGTCACTTCTGGGAAATTCCTAGGCTACATGGTGAACTAACAAGGCATTGAGATGAACCCCGAAAAGATTCAGGCCTTGCTAAACATGAAATTTCCCAGCAAGCCAAAAGAAGTACAATGCTTAATAGGACGCCTCGCATCATTGAATCGGTTCATCTCTAAGGCGACTGATAAATGCCTCACTTTCTTTAAAGCCTTGAAGGGAGGAAAAAGATTCTACTGGAGTGAAGAATGTGAAAAGACATTTCAAGGGCTAAAAGAACACCTGGGACAAGCTCCCATTCTTTCCAAGCCAAGAAAAGGAGAAATTTTGTTACTATACCTAATCGTAAATTTTCTGTCCACTGAAACTTCGCTCTCTTCCTGGTCAACTGTGTCATCGGTCTGGCTATTTTTGAAAATCCTTCGATAAACCTTCAACAGTAGCCAACCAATCCCAAGAAACTACGAACTTCATTCACGTTGGTTGGTGCACTCCAATTAGTGACAGCCTCAACCTTGGCTGGATCAACTTCAATACCATATGCGGTAATCACATGTCCAAGAAAACCAATTCGATCGAGAAAAAATTTCCACTTCTTGAATTTTGCATACAACCTTTCCTGTCGAAGTGTCTGTAATACANACCTTGGCTGGATCAACTTCAATACCATCTGCGGTAACCACATGTCCAAGAAAACCAATTTGGTTGAGCCAGAATTCGCACTTCTTGAATTTTGCATACAACCTTTCCTGTCGAAGTGTCTGCAATACAACGTTGAGTTGCTCCTCACGTTGTTCCTTGTCCCTTGAATAAATCAGAATGTCATCAATAAAGACAATTACGAACCGATCCAAGTATTGAGGAAATACTCGGTTCTTCAAGTCCATGGAGATAGTTGGTGTATACTCGGTGCTTGTGCGAGAAGAGGGTAACGCCCAGCTACCTGTATACTATGTTAGCAAGGCCCTCCTACCGGCTGAAACTCGCTACACAGACATGGGAAAACTTGCCCTGTCCCTAATGGCCGCTTCTCGGAAGTTACAACCTTACTTCTAGGCACACTGCATTCAAGTTCTAACAAGCCTCCCCCTTAGACTAGTGCTCCAAAAATCGGACGCGTCGGGGAGATTTATGAAATGGGTCGTAGAACTAAGTGAGTTCAAGATTATATATCGACCCAGGACCGCAATAAAGAGGCAAGCAGTGGCATATTTTGTCATCGAGTTCACACGGGCCACAGACCTCAATATCGAAATGGAACCAATGCACCATCCAGCATGGACATTATTTGTAAATGGGTATGCTGGAGAGGATGGTTCGGGAGTGGGGGTCTTACTAGAAAGCCTGGAGGGCCACAAGCTTAACTGCGCAATACGGTTTGGTTTCAAAACCTCCAACAACGCTGCTGAATATGAGGTACTCTTAGTAGGCCTCAGGTTAGCTAAGGAGATGCAAGTAAAGAATCGGCAGTTCGGAGCAACTCATAGCTCATTGTCAGTCAGATCAATGGCAATTTCGAGGCCAAAGACAAAGGCATGGCCACATACATAAAGAAGTTGATGGAGTTGATTCCTTACTTTGACAAGTTTGAACTGACCCAGATCCTGAGGGCTGAAAACTTACACGCATACGCCCTTTCAAAATTAGCAAGTAACAAAGATTCAGAATTGCTCAAAATCATCCTCGTAGAGTACCTCCCCAAACCCTTCACAGTAAGAAATAATGTAGGTCGGAGAGACCACTCATTGGATGTGACTTATCTTAGCCTACCTCCAAAACAGTACCCTGCCGAAGGACAAGGAAAAAGCCCATAAACTCAGGCGCAAGGCCGCCTATTATGTGCTCAAAGACGAAGTCCTATACAAAAGAGGATTCTCATCACCTTTCTTAAGGTGCACAGGTGGAGATGAGGTAGATTATGTACTAAGCGAAATCCATGAAAGGATATGTGACAACCACACTGGAGGTTTAACGCTGGCCCACAAAGTGTTGAGGCAAGGTTGCTATTGGCTAACCCTGAAACAGGACGCCATTCAGTTCGTAAAAAAGTGTGACAAGTGCCAGCATTTCTCCTCCATTCAGAGGCAACCATCTCACGAATTGATAGTGGTATCCAGCCCATGGCCTTTCGTGAAATGGGGGTCGATCTGATATGGCCCATGCTAAAAGAAAAATGAGGATCCAACTACGCCATTGTCGCCATTGATTATTTCATCAAATGGTTGAGGCTGACCCCGTGGCTAGAATCACTAAAGCACACACTTCGAAATTCCTATGGAAGAATATCATATGTCGGTTTGGAATTCCCCACTCAATAGTCACGGACAATGGATGACAATTCGACAACAAAAAGCTCCGAGATCTATGTGAAGAACTGTGCATCAAAAAGCACTTCTCCTCACCTCACCACCCTCAGGCGAATAGTCAAGTTGAAGTAGTCAACAAAACTATAAAGCACATTCTAAAGAAGAAACTGGATGAATCCAAATGAGCGTGGGTAGACGAACTCCCCCATGTGTTATGGGCAATATGTACTACCAATCGAACGGCGATCGGGGAGACCCATTTCTCTATGGCTTACGGAGCGAAAGCAATGAGCCTGGTCGAGGTAAGCCTCCCATAGCCTCGACGCCTGCAGTTTAACAAGATCTCAAACGAGGAAATAGGCGTTGTGAGCTCGACTTTCTTAACGAGAAAATGAAGGCCTCACAAGTTAAACTGGTCGTTTACCAAAGGAAAATGGTATGGTATTATAATCGCAAGGTCAAACATAAATCCTTTCGAAGAGGCGATCTAGTGCTTAGAAGGGTGTTCCTATCGTACATTAGACCCAAACTGGGAGGGTCCTTATCACATTGCGGGCGAGGTCAGGCCTGAGACTTTTCTAATTGAGAACCTCAAAGAAAGATGCAGCCTCACCCATGGAATGTGGAGCACCTCCGAATGTATTATCAGTAAGGTTCCGCTGTATACACCTTTTATGGTTAATAAAAATATACTTTTCCATCTTCATCAACGTTTATTATATGGCCCTTCAAATTAATTATGAAAAGTTCATAAATTAATAGTATGGCGAATCTATCTTCATCAACGGTTATTATATGGTGAGCCCCATACCTTCAAATTAATTTTGAAAAGTTCGTTAATTAATAGTATGGCGAACCCATCTTCATCAACGGTTATTATATGGCGAGCCCCATACCTTCAAATTAATTATGAAAAGTTCGTTAATTAATAGTATGGAGAACCCATCTTCATCAACGGTTATTATATGGCGAACCCCATACCTTCAAATTAATTATGAAAAGTTCATGAATTAATCGTATGACGAACCCATCTTCATCAACGGTTATTATATGGCGAGCCCCATACCTTCAAATTAATTATGAAAAGTTCATGAATTAATAGTAAGGCGAACACATCTTCATCAACGGTTATTGTATGTTGAGCCCCATATGTTCAAATTACTTATGAAAAGTTCGTTAATTAATAGTATGGCGAACCCATCTTCATCAATGGTTATTATATGACAAACCCCATACCTTCAAATTAATTATGAAAAGTTCATGAATTAATCGTATGATGAACCCATCTTCATCAACGGTTATTATATGGCGAGCCCCATACCTTCAAATTAATTATGAAAAGTTCATGAATTAATAGTAAGGCGAACTCATCTTCATCAACGGTTATTGTATGTTGAGCCCCATACCTTCAAATTAATTATGCCAAGTTCATAAATTATTTATATGTGGCGAACCCATGTCTTCATCAACCGATAAGTTTTCCCATCTTCATCAACGGTTATTGTATGGCGAGCCCCATACCTTCAAATTAATTATGAGAAGTTCATGAATTAATAGTATGGCGAACCCATCTTCATCAACGGTTATTATAAGGCGAGCCCCATACCTTCAAATTAATTATGAAAAGTTCATTAATTAATAGTATGGCGGACCCATCTTCATCAACGGTTATTATATGGCGAGCCCCATACCTTCAAACTAATTATGACAAGTTCATAAATTATTTATATTTGGCAAACCCATCTCTATCAATGGATAAGTTTAACAACCTATTAATTATTGATTTGTAAGAGCTGAGTAACAAGTACTGAAGCAGAAGAATGATTCAATTGCACTTTTAGTAATTAAAGTTCCAAATACAAAGGGAAGAAAAATGAAACAGCAACAAGCCCTACCCTAGGAAGCATTTTTCCCTTACTGACCCTTCCCACCAGGAGGGTCGATCTCCTCAACCGAATCCTCAGCCTTGATGGCCAGAGTAGATGGTTGGGCGTCAAGAAACTCTCCCCTCACTGCGGTTAGATCCAATTGCGGGTGGAGCTCGGAAAGCCTGTCAATAACTTCTTGTAGGCAACTCTCCTGAAGTGGATTTCGAGCCCCTCATACTCGATAGTTTCATGAAAATGGACGACGTAGTAATCCACGGCCATTTCCCCAGCCCTCTTTAACTGCTCGCCGAAATTGGAAACCTCAGTAGTGAGCTCGTCAACTCTAGCCCTTAGCTCTATTTTCTCCTTATTCGTAACTTCCAAGGCTGAAGAGGTAATTTTTTGGAGCGCATCAGAGTTTTCGAACCGCTTTGTCAGGGCAGCCACCTCGGCCTTGCATATGTGGGTCTTCTTTTTTAGCTCCTCATTCTCCTTAGAGAGGGCCTCCACTTTACTTTCAGCCTCGGTGCACTTTCGCTTGGAAGTTTTGGCTGCTTTATTCGCTACAGAGGTCAAGGCGTTAGCTTTGATTACCCCAAACTCAGTGTTTTAGGCTCGATTGTGATAATCGTCGACAAGTCCTTGCATATGCCTCACCTCCATTTGAGCACTAATGAAAACGTTTTGAGAGCGGGCCTGCATGGCGAGTCCAGCTTCTATCAAATCAGTTATTTCACAGGTCTCAACATGGGAAGAATACGCATCGGTTCAATACTCGTGACTAAGCCTCATCGCTCCCTGGACCTCCAATGGGAGTATCTCCATGACAATTGGGGCTATCTCATCCAATTGTCCTCCAGAAAACTCGGAGCCTTTTCCTCAGATGAGGCACCATTCGCGTATCCTTTCCTTTTCCTCATGAGGCTGACCCCCTATTCAGCAGCCTCTTCCTCCTGAATGCCCTTCACAAACGAGATCGGTTCCGCCACTATGGGTCTTGGTAGGGACTCCCCAATAGTAGTTTGGGACTTGCGAGTAAGGTCGGGGGTAGTGTTCTTTGTTATCACCAGTTTCCTCTTCGGAAGTCGCTCAGACGAGGCCTCCGCCTCTTTCGCCTTCATTTTCTTCTCTTCTTTCTCAACAGGGAAAAGTGACTTCATCTTTGAAAGGCGAGCCAACTCGTCTCGTTGATACTTATAAGTGGAGGAGCCGGCGCCCATTGGTTTCTTCCTTTGAGCCTCCCCAAGACTCCTCAATTGAAGCAAAGTCGGCCTTGCTTTCTCCTTGTTATCGTGCTGGCCTACAAAATAAGTAGATTAGGGATAATAGCATTAAAGGGACTCAACAAAATAGTAGAATGTCTGGCCTTACACTTTGTAGTCATTAGTTGATGAATAATGAAATGGGTTCGTTTACTGATGACAATCTTGAAGTGCCTCTTCTCCAAGGGGAGCCTGTATATGGCTCGAATTGGGGCCCAATCCGAAGGTTCAAGTTCGAACTGATCAACCACACCTGCACAAAACACACTTTAGCGAAGATAAAAAATAAGTGAACTGAACAAAGCACTACAATATGGAAGCTCGACTCACTATACTCATTGTATTGGGTCGGTACGACGATCTCTGGGACCATATCCCCTTCCACCGTTTGCCAGCAACCCCTGACCCAGAACCAGGAGGACTTCCAATTATTGATAGAGGTAGGGGTCCCAAGGATGAAAGACGAGTATGGACCCTAAGGATTTATGCAGTACCACCCTTTACAATAACTCCCCCCACGCAATGCCTGGGGCTAGAAGAGATTTTGGAAGACATGTGGGGGCATATCGCCTCCAAGGGTTACCTCCTTCCAAAGGAGAAAGGGTCCTACCAACTAACTCCATGCGATCAGCACTAATTGGGTGGGGGCCAAGTTGTATTCTCTAAGGATGACCCTAAAGAAGGGGTGCAGTGGAATCTCATCCCCCCACTCAGGATCGCCTCACTCACCACCACACAGTCCTCCCGGGGGAAGCAGGCCCTTTCCTTCTGGATCGACACTACTAACTCTACATCGTGAGGGATTGATATGAATGTAAAATGCATAGTTTTTCTTCTTTATTTAATACGTTCGTATGATTATTTTATACCAAAATGTACTTATTAATCTTATATTTTGGTTTAGGTGGCAATTTGATGGATATGACGTAATTTGGAAGAAATAAGTGAAAATAGACCAAAATGGAAGAAAGTGAAAGTTTAGGGACTAAAGTGCAAATACTCTAAACTTGCTTCTAACCTTGTGATGAAGATTCGAGAGTGTTAGAGGTCAATTGGATGAAGGAAGGAGTCAAAGGGATGAAACATAACCAAAACATTATCATATATCAACTTTCAAGCTGAAAAGTTTTGCACTGATTTTCAGTCTCATCTTAAGACCCATTTATAACATGGTAGATGATCGAATTTGAAGATGATATATGAAGGAAAGTTGTAGACCTTTGAGTTATCTTTCAAACGCATCTTGAATTACCTCAATTGGATATTGACAAAAAAATGATATGACCAAAATACTGAAAGCTATATGGAGAAAGTTTCGTAAAACCATGCGGGCGCAAGCCTTTAATTCCATGCGGTCGCATAGACCATTACCGAGTGTTTGAGAGCTGAGTTCATTTGTTCCATGCAGCCGCAAGCCTCTAAACCATGTGGCCGCATGGTTCATTNTAATTTAAGTCAACTACCTATGGAAACAACTATAAATACATCTTTTAAAACCCTAGAACGTACCAGAACGCCTCCAACCTTTTTTTTCTCTATTTTTCTTAGATCTATCATGTGTAACTAACTCTTGGTGCTTGATTGAAGGATACCGAAGTCTTGAAAAATATTATAACTGTGAGATCTACCTATTTTCATTCTTTAATTTATATTTTCAGTATTGAATATTCTTCTATGCATAATTTTATAATTGTCATGTTTGATTGCTAGAGGCCTATTAGTTTTTCATATATTGCAATCTATAGCTAAGTTAAATCTCAAATCCGTAATTGTTTGAATAATTTAACTTGTGAAGCACTAGGATTTGATAATTTTCTGCGATAGAGGTTATTAAATCTTAAGAAGAATGTTTAAATAGATTGAATGCAACCGCTGGTGTTTGTATTATCTAGTTCATCGATTTTTCTATTATTTA
>CAIGRT010223216.1:0-14901 GCA_903798405.1 Fraxinus platypoda | reverse complement strand
GGTTGAAAAAGAAGAAAAAAGTATGGATGTGATGGAAAATATTATTTTATTGAAGAATGTGTGATTGAAAATGAGAATTGATTTACTGTAGAAAATGAGAATTTTTACCAAACAGGCTCTTAGTTCTATTTGAAACCGAATGTTGAATCCGATTCATTCGGTTTCAAATTTTTTCCAGCTCTACAAACAATCAAATTTTTTCCAGCTCTACAAACAATACTCCCCTTTTAAAGCTGAACCTCCCGCCTCACATGAGAAAAGAATGACCGGTGTCAGATATACAGACCCACTACTTCCCAAATATTTTACCTGGCTACAAACTCTACATATACACAGACCACTTTCCCATACTTTTTTGCTTGGAAAATATCAGTACTGGTCCCCAGACAATTGAGATAACAAGTTTTCCTAAACCTTCTAAAGCAAGTTCATCCCGAATCTTTTGTTATAGTTAATCCCTAAGAGGGTGTTTGGTGAGAATTAAAATTAGATTTTAAGTATATCTTGATAGAAGTTTTTGAAGTGTATAATTGAAAAATTGTGAGATTCGTGAAAGATGTGATTAATATTGATTGTTTGATTTTGATATGGATTAAAATCAGATTTTAATCCGATACAAAAAAAGGCTTAATAAAAAAACCTTCCATAATTTTATCATCACCCTATCATTGTACGTTCAGTTACACGAAGGTGACTTTATGTTCAAATACATTTGGATAAATCATTTTTCCAAGAGGATGTGTCACACGATTTTTGTAACTAAGCTTTTGGAAATTTATTTTTTCAAAATACACATTTTTATTCGATCTACAATTTTTATCAATTTTCAATCACACGTTTCATTTAATTTGATCAAAATCTATTGAAAATTTATTTTTTATTTTTTAGTCAAAACCAAATAGGAGCTAAAAATAAGGATAGTACAAGGATTTTGAAAGGTTGAAGACTAATTTGCTCTCGACACAACAGGTTGAGGATTGGGGACAATATTTGCGAGTTACCCATATTCTGAATGTGCGTGAAACCACGCTCCTTTGTCTCGCTTGGCGTGACAACTTACACGTCTAGGGTTTCATATCCGCCTCCCTTCAGATACACTATTTTCTGTAGAAAGAGCAATTATAAAAGGACGGCTCAGGCTCGGCTTCTCTCTCCACAAACCCTTCACTCCTTCACTCTATGCTGCTCCAACACTCTTCACTCGATCTTTTTATCACTATTTTCCGATATATGCTGGGGCCCTTTGACTTCTCCCAGTGGGAAACCCTGCAATAATCCTCTTCAAATCTTAGAGAACCAGCAACCTATAATCCTCTTCAAATAAGGAATCCCATATTTTGCTCTTTCAGATTTTTCTCTGTATACTAAGTCATAGAAACACTTTTAAATCTGCTTGCTGTGGAGAGATATGGCCGAGGAAATATACGATGGAGAGTTTTGGTTGCCTCCTCAGTTTCTAACTGATGACGACCTGCTGATGGACTTCAAGAACAAAGGAAACGATAATTTTTCTTTTGGATTTAATAGAAACTCTTTTGGACCCAACTCGGATTTGAGTTCACCCGTTGAGTCTGTTATCGGTTCAACAGAAACTGAAAGTGACGAGGATGACTACCTAACCGAAGTGGCTCGGAAACTACTGCAGTCTACTCTTCAAGACTCCAACATCCCCTTGGAAAATTCAAAGGTAAATAAATTCTATGACCGTCTCCTTTTACAGTTATTTGTAAATTTATTATGATGTTTAATTTGGGGTTATGGATGTTTACAGGGAAGGGTGCTGTCTCGGTCGCCCCAATCAACTCTATGCGGTGCTATGGGTGCGAGAGGAAGCAACTTTGTGTCGAGCCGTGGCACCCCAAACTGCGTTTCTCTGGTTTCTTCCCCGCATGGCGTGAACAGAAATGCCGCCGCTAATTGGGATATGCTCTATGAGGCTGCAGGGGAGGTGGCTAGGATGAGACTTATTGAAGAATCGGCTGGATTTTACACTGGCAACAGAGGTGTTGGAGGAGTTTTTGGTGCCCCCAAAAAGCTCAATCCGATATCTGTCCCCCTCGATAACCATGATCATGGCTCTGGGTATTACCCAAATCAAACACCCCAACTTTCTTATCGGCAGTTACAAGCTGCCCAGGTATGCTTTGTGTTTCTTCATAGAAAATTATTTAATTGTTTCTGTTTTACTTGTAACGCATGAACTGAGTGAATCATTTTTATTTTAGCAGTTCCAAGAATTAAAGCAGCAGCAGATGATGAAACAGCAGCTACATGGGAATGGAGTTTGGGGGCAGGGTAAGAGTAGGTATTCGCAAATGGTTCCAAGTGTTAAAAGGAATGGAGGAGAGAGGCCTCAGCCTCAGGACTTGTCCATGTCTGCTTGGCCTACTTTACAACAGTCTCAAAGGCATCCTGGGACTGGCATGAGGGCCATGTTTCTTGGAGATTCCGGGACTAAAAGAGAATGTGCCGGCACTGGAGTCTTCTTGCCCAGAAGATCAGGAACCCCGACTGAAAATCGCAAGAAGCCAGGTCGAATATTCATGAATAATTGATACTTAATTACATGCTTATTGTTTAAGCAATTAAAATATAAGTTTATAGTCAAGTAACATGGTGTCGGATAAGATTCCACCCTGACACCCCTTTATGAAAATTGTACATAAGTCGAACTTTGATGGAGAAATTAGTAGGTTAAGTTTTGGGACGACTTAGTTTGATATTGAATGCTGCACTTACTGTGGGTGGTTGTCTGGTTTTTAAGGACATGCTATTATGTTAGTGTCTCATAATTTCATTTGGCTGCTGGTCACATGGGATTCGCGTAGGCTTATGGATTAATGGGCACTATACTCATTTACTAGTTCACACTGACCCTTTCGACATAGATCTGATCTTTCTGGTTTTGTTTTACTGTTTGTTCTTATTCTACTGTATACCAGTGTTTATTCTCTAATTTTTTTTGTTAATAATACAGGTTGTTCCACTGTTCTACTGCCAGACAGAGTGGTCCAGGCCTTAAATTTGAATTTGGATTCCATAGATCCCCATCCACAGTTTCATTCCAGGGGCGGTTCAAGTTGCAATCCAGACTCTGGTAACTAGGTTTATTTCTCATATATTAGAATATTTCTAAATGTTAGTTATCAGAGTGTTCTTAATTTTTGTTCTTTGTTAATACGCATAGATGGTTTGAAGAGTAGAAACAATGTTGCAATGGGCCAAAAGATGCATAGCGTGAGATTACAGCCGGTGATGAATCAAGAACTCCGGCTCCCCCAGGAGTGGACGTACTGACTGGGGTACCAGGGGAAAAATTGAAAATCGAAGTTTCATAATCGAAAAACAAGTTACAAGCTCAATAGTAGTAGGTTTTTACTAGTTAAAACGGAAGGAATTCAGCAGTACAAGATAGTAATTATATATATAGCCAGCTAAGAAATGTGTTCTTTTTGGATTAGTATTAGGTTAAACAAAATAAAATTATAGTCAGGATTGAAGAATGCATCATATTTTATTGGGTACAAGAAACTTATGGTGTGGCAGTTTCTTTTTTGTTCCTGTTGGGAAATGGGATGATAAATAAGAAGATTTGAATTGTATTAGCCTGCTAATTTGCCTAGAAATGGCATATAAGGAAGGGGTTGGAGTCTCGTTTTGGTTTTGGAGCCTGCAGCCCATTTTTTCTCTGTTGTAGTGCTAGTGCATTACAGTTTGTTTGTATCGACGGATTCAATTAATAGAAAATTAATTATTATATTAATATAAATATAATTCTTTTGTTTGTGCAGTCCAATGTTTTTATATGGTGGTCTAGGTCCTAAAGGGTACTTTGCACCTTCTATCACATGCTTGCTTTTGACCATCTTGTCTTGTCGATTAACCTCCTTTTTTGTTCTGTTCTGCAATATTCTTACGTTAGCTTAGCTGGGTTTTGTTGTACCTAAAAAGAGGAAGGCTTAGCTGGATTTTAAAGTTGTAGTATTTGTATTTTTTATCTTGAAATTTTGAAAGCGCTGAGCACAAAATACTGGTTTTTAATCTGATCCCACTTAAAATCACCTCCAACACAGAGACTGAGTTTCTCAAATCTTGTGTATAGCACTTGTCTTAAAAGTGACTTTTATCAGCACATTTCTCAAAAAAGTCACTTAGGTTACTACCTAGAGTTGATTTTAAATACAAATATTTTTGCTTTTTTAAAAAAAAAAAAAAAATTAAAGATGAAAATATTTTAAATTAGGAGTTGAGTAAATGAGAAGAATTTGGAGAATGGGTCGCAGATAGCTGTCAATGGTACTTTTCCTAAATTAGTGGCCACGCTGGTGTTGTAGGGAAAATCTTTGCTGAATCTAGCAAGGTACAATCTTATGAGAGGTAGTATCATATGGCTATCAAAATGCAAGCATAGTTGGAGTCATCCATCCCATGTGCTGTTGCCTTTTACAGGGGCAATATAGTCTTTACCCTTTTGTAAAAATGTAGAATGAATTTTTTATTATTTTAAACTTTTTAGTTAAACTCAACTCAAGTTCTCATGGCAGGACGGGGACCAAGCTACTTTGTTTTAACACCGTTAAATCGCTTCATCTAAAATGTTAAATTAGTAGAGACGAAATAAACTAATTTATTTAATAAATTAAAATATTTTAAACGAATAAAACATGATATGGTAAACGAATTAAAATATGATGCTAGATTCGGGAGTTTTCAACATGATATGGTAAACTTTGTATCAAAATTGTTCAAGAAATTGAAGAATGAGTTTATTTTTCTTCTTGATGGTGATGTATCTATGTAGTAATTTTGATAGTTTTATTTCAATTGTAGTATGAATCTGCCTTCTTTTTGTATTGTAGTTGCACCCTTCATTTTGTAGCCGCCCCCCACCAACTGTTTTTAGAAAAAAAATGTAAACAAAGTGTGATTAGATTTGTTCCTACATGGACGGACCTATAAAAGGTTTTGTGATGGACGAAGTATCGGCAAAGGAATATTTTGAAAGGACCGAAGCCTAAAATCTAGTATAGTCTAAATTAAATATTTAAGATGTTATTAGAATCTCATGGTGCAAAAAAAAAAAAAATATTTGAAGAGGGGAAAAAAAAATCTATTGAGAAAAATCCCAATATCATTGGAGGAAATAATAATAATAATTAGTTTATAATTGCTTGGAAACCGGGAATGGATTTTTTATATTTATTTATTTATTATAATCTTCGATGTAACTTCATTTACATTTGGAGAGGTGACCAAATGTAAGAGATTGAATTTTACATATATTTAATGTTGAACTATTTACCGATTTGACCACATTTAGCATCAATTTTGCAGCATTAATAATGTGCCATTTGCCAATTTCAAAGTAGTTTGGACTTTGCTTTGAGGCGTTTACGAAAAAATATTCCACAATTAAGCTTCTCAAATTCAACGGTTGCTCACCAACTAACAACTCTTGTCTTTTAAGGTTATTACGACAAGCTAGTTAGAGTTCAAAATGCTTGTGTTTTGAGTTGGCTATGTCAAAATATTAAACCAATTTTATAGAATTTTGTGTACCCCTCTATAGTTACACGGGGACATTACAAATATATAAAAGTTCATTTTATACAATTTGACTAAAATAAAATCTGAAATTACTAGATCACTCAAAAAGAAAACCCCAAATCAAAATCAAATGACTCATACCGGACATACCCAGTTAACAAAAACAAAGATGTACAGACGATATGATCTAGAGACCCATCGCAAAAGACTCAAATTGAATCAAAACATTTGAATACGAAGAAAACATAAGTTTTTATACATGTGTTTTGATTCGTCTAATAATGTTATCCACGTGTGGTCTTAGATTCTAAAAAAATTATCCTATTTCTTACCAGCCAAATATGGTAGACGACGGTCGCTAAAGCAATCCTCTTAACATTACTTTGCCAAGAAGTCCCTCAATCCTCCTTGATCCACTTCAATACACTAGTAATAATCGGCATTGCTCTTCTAATGCCCAATCATAACTTAATATTCTTCCAAACAAGTGAGGAGAAAGGGCATTGGAAAAATAAGTGTTGGCGTGTTTCCTCTTGTGAACCACAAAAAACACGAGCACCATCAATGTTGAGACGCAGCAGTCTATCCTTAGTAAGCAATTTAGATTGTATTCCAAGCCAAAGGATGAAGGAGTGTATAGGAGTAATGTTCAGTCTCCAAACTTTAGTACTCAACACCTTCTTACCCTGAGGCTATTTGAAAAACTTGTAAGCTCTGTCCATGCGAAAGCAGCCAGCATCAATTAATTTCAACAGCTTGTTCACAGCTGTTTGTACGTTCTGGTCAAGTCCAGTGAGCTGATTTATGATTTCCAGCATCCTCTTGATCAGAGGTGAATCCCCTTTAAGTATACATTGCTAATCCACTTGACCCAAAGCGAGCCTTCTTCCTAAGAATACTCCAAAGCAACTTTGACCGAAGTGTTGAATTCCAACATTTCAAATCTCTGAAACCAAGTCCTCTCTCATCTTTCAGTAAGCAAATGTAGTTCCAAGCGACCAAAGGTATTTTAGACCCCCAAAGAAAATTTCGGCAAAGACTAATGACCGTTGAAATGGCTATAGCTTGGGAAGATAGAAAGCAAAAACATTCAATACCTTGAAGGACGACTCCGACAAGTTCTGCTTTCCCCACATCGGACAAAAGTGCTCTAGAGGGCAAATGTAGGTCGAAATTTTGTTGAGAAATGTATCATAAAAGCTGATTTTAAGCTTTTCCACCGCAAGATGAATACCCAAGTATTTAAAAGGCATAGATCCCTTGGGTATATTAGTAAGGCCATAGTTATTCTCAAGCTCTTGCCCATGCACACCCGTCGTGTACAAGTTAAATTTATTAACATTCATCCAAAGGCCCCGACAAATCTCCAAATTTAGATCAACAATCCATCACGATGCCCGAAAATATAACGTGATGCTTTACATTGTTATTTTTCTTTCTTCATTTTCAATATTATGAGATGTTATTTTCTGCATTCAGTCTTCTAGTTTCTAGTCAAGTTTTTTTAATGGATTCTATACAAAAATTTAATAGCGTCTTTTTGAAAGTTAACAAAGCTACAGTTAATGTGCTACAAGAGGGTTGAGCCATATGTTACCCATGGGTAAGATTGTTAACACACCAATTGTGTAGACTAGGGGTTTGACGCAACGCGAAAAAAAAATTCAAGTGAAAATCTTAAGAACACAAATTTTATTAATAGAAAGATAAACAAAAACGATGAATTGACCCTTCATTTACAAGTTAAAACAAACTAAAATTGCAAAGAAATCAAAGTAAACTAAATGACAAAAATAGCACATAAATTTAAAAAGCAATTTTCGAGTCCTAAATGAACTCAGATAATCAAAATCCATCGTATGTCACAACATAACTGTGAGTTCTACTCCTATCGTCGTTTTTTTTTCTGAAATGGTATTATGAGCCCAAATCGGAGCTCTACTGCCACACTTGCATTATTGCCAATTTTCCTTTTCGGTCCAATTCTTTTTCAATTCATTCAACCATTTGTTCTATATCAGGGTTTTACATTATCTGAGCAGGTTCTCATTACTTTACATAAATTTTTTCTAGTACCCGAATCTTAAAAATGTTAGAGAGTTGATTTACAAGAGCAGACATGAGAGGCTTGTGTTTTGAGCAAGAATACGAAGCCTAAAGCCAATATGCACAATCCAAGCCGGTCATCCGGCCATCCTCCGAACAGTACCACCACATCTTTACCCCAGAAAAAGCTCATGTGCANGTTGATTTACAAGAGCAGACATGAGAGGCTTGTGTTTTGAGCAAGAATACGAAGCCTAAAGCCAATATGCACAATCCAAGCCGGTCATCCGGCCATCCTCCGAACAGTACCACCACATCTTTACCCCAGAAAAAGCTCATGTGCATGGTCATGTATTTCATGTTCATTAGTTTATACGAACTGAACTAGGAGACATGGGTGTTGGCGTTGACATGTTCATGTTCAATTGGAAAGGCTGTTCCAAAAGGCCCCAGCAAATTCTTAACTGGAACTAGAGGACCCTGACATTTCTTTGTAAGAAAAGTGAAAATTAGCATGCAATTAGACTAAATTAAGTAATTTTTGGGATTAATTAGTTGTTCAACTTTTGATTTTTGAGTACTTTGTCTCACTAATCTTGCATGCTTAATATGCTGATATTAAATTGAGGATGCGACGTAAATTTAAGGAATTGCAATGAACTTGGGCTAGTTAAAAAATCATAGTATTTATTGAAGGATGCTGTAATTTTCTTTTGCTTTTGGTGATTAATTTCGCTTTTGTTGAATTGTAAAATGCAGAAAAGAAAATTTATCGATCGATCGAGATTCGTGACAGTACAATAGCCTAAGTGAATTGTCCGCCGTAAAATGTTGCGTCCTCTTTGGATAATCGCTCTTGAGATACAAAGATCAAATCACTTGTGCAACAATTACAAGTAATTTCCAGAACTCTCAATAGTACTCCAGAATAATATTTTGTGGATTTGAATAAATTAAATCTCATCAAATTTAGTGAAATTTCAAAAGATTTGATTATATGTATTTTTAAATCTGAAATCCATTCAAATATTTTAAAATCTTTCTATTAATAAAATCTTTATAGATCCACTAGTTATTGAGAATGTTTGAATTTCAAAAGATTTCATTGAATTTTATTAAAATCTCAATTGGGGACACTTAAATTTTAATGGATTTCATTAAAATTCATTAAAATCGTAACTGAGGACACCTAAATTTAGAATGATTTTTAAAATTCATCACAATCTCAATCGAGGATACCCTCCTTATAATATCAGAATAATCTAAAAATCGAATTTTTAGAATATAGACTTTGAGGAATGATTTCATTGTATATTTTTTCAAGACAAGGAGGGTTTATATAATACAAAAATCATCAATTCATGATATAAACTTAAAACTGCACTTTTATGAATATTTTATGATTTGAAATAATTCAAAACAACCTCAACTGCCAATTCTTATTTCTATTTTTATGATTTAAATAAAGAGTAATGCTAGTGGTACATTAAGGTTTACATCGGGGTGTACACCCCTCTCACATGGGGGGTGGGGTCCACTCGAATAAAAAATTATTATTCGAGTGGACCCCACCCCCCATGTGAGAGGGGTGTAGACCTTGATGTATAGATCTTGATGTACAATCCCACCCCCCATGTGAGGGGGATGTATCCCCTTATGTACATCCTTTGATGTACAAGTAGCAAATTTGTTAAATAAATCACCCAGTAACCCTCCAACTATCACATTTCACTTGCTAGTGTGACCTAGTAAAAAAAATCCGAAAATGATGAAAATAATAATAAAAAAAAATGTTTTAATTAAAGAAGTCCAAAAGTCCAAGGCCTGTTCATGGATTTTTTGATCATGAGTAGTAAGATATGATTGTGTTGGAATTTCTATAACCAAAAAAAAAAAAAACTCTCTATTTTTGACACATTATCTATATGTAAATCATTATGTAACTGTTTATGTAAAAGTAATATTATTCTTTTTAACATACTTGTGGAATGTAAATCAAACCGTTGACCTCCCACATAAATTCCACACTTTCCACTAATTGGACACTTTTTCTTATTTAATTATTATTTTTAAATAATATATTTGTTATATATATTTTTTCCATCGGAGATGTGACTTTTGATTAATACTTTACTGCTAAGTAATATAAATTTCGCATCGAATAAAAATGAAAACATAGACTAACTTTTAAGGATTTGGATTACTACTTTTGATAAGGTTGACTTTTTATGATGGAATCCTAAGTTTTAACATGGTATTAGAGTTAATTAAGTTACAACGAATAATTCGAACCGATTGAAACTCAAAAAATGAGCATTCGAATTTTAAGATTGATTTGTTCAAGTGAGTCATCACCTTGCGATAGCATGTTAAGTGATAAATTTCATTTCGAATAAAGATGAAAATACTGATCAATTTATAAAGATTTGGATTATCACTTTTAATAAGATTGACATTTTAAGATGCAATCCCAAGACTTAACACTTAGCCTTTGGTGAGAGACTAATTAAGATAGAATAAGCCACTTTGCTAGATGTTTTTGTTCACCTACTCTACGACGCAATGATGACAACAGATGATTGAATGAAAAAAATGATCGTTTTTTAAATAGTTCAATAATTGAATGCCACGTAACATTGTCAAAAAATTTTGTACTTAAGAATTAATGTTGTAGCCAGGCTACTTGCTTGTCAAAATAAATTGTCGGCATTGTCATTGATAATGTTAA
This sequence comes from Fraxinus platypoda, assembly GCA_903798405.1. Taxonomy (NCBI): domain Eukaryota; kingdom Viridiplantae; phylum Streptophyta; class Magnoliopsida; order Lamiales; family Oleaceae; genus Fraxinus; species Fraxinus platypoda. The sequence goes on along the minus strand of CAIGRT010223216.1, from coordinate 4,580 downwards.
ACTAATTATATTACATATAAGCTGGATGGTCAGCTAGTTTCTAAATTGTTTCACATTTTATGTAATTTTCTTGCTTATGTCCATTATTTCCAAAATTCATTTTTTTCTCTGCTTTTAAATCACATTTTTCAATAAAATACTATTACATATAAACTCAAAACTTTTCTTTATTTTTTAGCCACATGTTATCCATCGATCTACTATTCTAATATGCATTCTTAACCAAAAAATGAGACTCAAACCGGTGCTAAAATCAGATTTTTAGTAGATTTTGAAAAGAGTTAGTAAAATATAGGTTTGAAAAGTTGTGGGTCTCATGTGAATAAAATTAATTATTGACTTTGACTTTGATAAAAATCTAGATTATAATTTATATCAAACATAACCTAAATAATTTTGTTCTTCGATGACTAATAACTACTCCTGGCCAAGGTTTTGAGTTAAACATTTTTGTTCACTAAACTTCATTTTCGTTGCTGAAACTAATTCTTAAACTCTGAACACATTTTGTCTATTTTTTTTTATAACTTAAACTTACCCCTTTAAAAATAAAAGAGACGATAATTAAAACTTCGAATAAAATAAGAAAAAGAAAGTTGACTTCTTACCAAGCGTGCTTTTAAATAATGAAATAATTCACTTACTTATCTTATATAGTTGCATGCAAGCATAGCGTCGCATGTGAAATAAAGGGGAGAAAAGACAGAAATGTGGACTGAAAAAAGTAAACGCAATATCAAACTTTTGTAACTTCAAAGCTATCTTCACTTTGTAATGCAGCCATGGCCTGTTCAATCTGATACTGATACATTTTCCCAACAAAATTTCCAACTCCGTGGCCGGCGACGGCGGCCAGGAAAAACACGAAATCGGTGGTGATGACAGCTACCACGGCCAAATAAGACATAAACATCTTAAGGGCTCGCATTCCGGCATGATTCAACAAAGCAACCTTTGAATCAATTTGCTTCTGAATTGGATACAATGAACAAAACTCTGCAGTGAAAGCCAGAAGAAATACAAGAAAGAGAGAGAAGCCGTAATCAGCTAGGGTTTGATGATCTGGCCATCCTGGGAACAATCTCATTATATAAGAATTCCAGAAGTTTGAGTGGGGATATCCTGAGAAATCCATGGGAATAGGCTTTATGAATTATTTTTGAAATGGAAATTATAATTAGTAATTTGATTTCCAGAAATATTGCTTATTCTGAGCTAAATTCTTGGCCTGCTTCAAGTACTTATAAGTGGGATATAAACAAATGGTTATTATGGAAGATTGGGACACAAGTTATATCTCTAGTTTGCTATTCAATGTTCATCATTTTTATCATTAGGGTATATAAATATTTACAAGTAACGTTGAAGCAAAGCTAATCCTGGTAATAATTGCATGCACGATTGATTATCCCATCACATCATCCAAGTACTTGAGATCATTGAAGAAACCGTATTTTCTTGGTTTTATATAATGAAAAATAATAATTGAGTTAGATTTTTCTCAAGAAACTAGTGACTATATGCGCAGGACAACCCACGTTTTACTTTATGATATTGCCTCGAATAAGTAATTATTTTGCAAGTATGTCCCCGAGCCAGGGTCACAAAGTCACAAAAGTTAGAGATTCTTGTTCATTTAAACAGAATTGTTATCTTGATTTCGCATAAATAAATTCTCGAGTTACAATGGGACATGTTAACTGTTGGAATGTGATGTCATTTGTGACATTTACTTTCTAAACAATTGGGACTATGATGAAAACGGGCTTGGCCCAAATTGTTGGAAATGTTTTTCGATCTACCATTGCCCAATAACTCAATATTAGATTCAGGCCCAAAAACCAGAGCCCAAGGAATAATCTAAGTGTGCTACTCTGGACCGTTGGATGAAGATTAGATCTATGGTGATGGCTTTGTGTATATATACCAGCTGAACCGCCCCATTTTGTGGGATTTTCTCTCATTCTTTTCTGACTTGGTGCGAGAGAAGTTTATGCTCGTCTCTTGTCTCTCTAATTCATTTCTTTGTGAAATCTTAGCGATATGTGTCTTTGTGATTGAGGGGCTGTTTCGAGTAATAGATTGATGTGTTTGATCTATGTCCATTGTAGTAGCCGCTTTGGGTTTTTGCCTTATGGTTTGGGTGTTTTGCGGCCGTTTTTATATTGTACAGACGGGTACAATGTCTTTGTGTAAATTTTGAGCCCTATGAATTGATATACTACTTGGTGTGGTTGAATCTTGGTTTATTCTTGGTGAATCTACTTTTTACTTCCGTTGGGTTTTGACTCTACATTAACAACTTATAATCGTCCAACATATTGCATGAACCAATTGTGGGTAGCGGTGGCAACGAGCCGAGCCCGAGCCGGAAAAAAAAAAGCTCGGGCTCTTCTTTTGGCCCGAGCCGAGCCAAGCCCGACCAAAAAAAATGAGGCTCGGCCCGAGCCGACTCGATTTTTTTGAGTTTTTTTTTTTTTCTTAGCTGCCTGCTGCAACAGGCAGCCGGCAGCAAGCTTACTGCCTGCAACAGGTAGCAAGCCAGCTGCCTTGAAAAAAAAAATTTTTTTTTTTCAGGAGGCTCGCTCGGGCTCGCCGACTCCCCAAAGTGGGGCTCGGTTCCACCAAGCCCGAGCCGTCCGAGCCTCCGAGTTTTTTTGCCACCGCTAATTGTGGGCTTTTGAATTTAGTTGGTGGAGCAAATCTATCACCATCTCTCTCCAAGATCCGGGTCCAAGTCGCAATTAAGCTATACCCAAATCTTTCTTACTGATCCGACTTCCCAAAATCAAGTACCCGATTACATGGCCCAAAACAAATGCAATAAAAACGCTACCATTGAAAGACATCACATGCAACATCACCATACATGCAAACCCGGCCCGAAACCCTGTCTGGCAAAAAACCGCTGCGACCCGGTTGGATAAGATTAAGGTTTGACAGAAACTCAACAAAAACAAACAACAAAGCCAATGCATACATGCCCGAGTGATGGTTGGGCCAACCCGAGAAGAGGATTACGGCGCCTTTGCCCCCGTAGAAGGACATGTGCAAAGAATAATCGCTTGTGGTGATTGTGGGTTGCTGCCGCCCGCGGTGGTTGAGGCAGTGGCGGTGGAGGATCAGTGGAGGTTATGTTGTGGTTGTGGTGTAGTGGGAGAGCATTATGGTCCATGTTAATTTGAATTCGAGGATTGATTTGTAAGACCTTTGAAGTGTGCGACAAGAAACATTTTCTTCTGTAGTTTTGTAGGAGGACAGCAAGCAAGCAAAGCATTTTATTTTTCATTTTTTTGCTGGGAATTTATTAGAATCATGCTACATGAACACGTTTCATTCCATGTGAAAATCCACTAAAAACACATATCAAATGGTCTATTCCTATTTCAAGTATGTTCCTATATTATAGATCGTCTTGTCGAACCATTAGTTGCTTATGTTCGACTCAAAATCACGACTTCCTAGACAATGTCACATCACTTCCAAAGCCCAAAGCCATCCAACTCATCAATTAAAGGGTTTAAAGGGAATCAACTAACTGAAACTAGATAATCGTAATGGAAACTAGAACCCCGTTCAAAGAAGTATTCTTAAGGAACCATTCTTTTAGTCTCGAGTTCAAAAGAAATGGGTGGTTAGTCGCGCGTTGGGCATATTGTGACTCACTTTGAAGGTATTTGTAGCTCCATAATATTTTAGTTTATAAACAAGTTCCATGAGACAAAAACCTATTAGCCAGTAGCCTGGTACTACTAAGTCCATGGCTTCCTAGACATTGTCACAGCTAGTCCAAATTCCGAAGTCAACTAGATGTTAAATTTTATTCATAAAAGTCAAAAAATCTTAAGGGTGTGTCTGTTAGAAATTTTCATCAGATTTTGAGCAGAAAAGTTACCCTTTTTTTCAACCAGTGGTTCCCACCTGTGAGACATGGGGTCAACAATGGCTGCTGAGTTAAAAAATTAACGGTACAAAAATCCCTTTTTTTGGTTTAAAAAGCTCCACCAGACACACTCTAAGTACATGAATTCTTTTTTGTTATATAATTGATTTATAAAACTGAACATCTTATAACCTCATGTATTCTCTATTAATAAGCAAACAGCCAGATTGGAGTCCATTTATTCACAGTAACAGTAATCCAAAGAAAAAATAAATAAATCCTTCGCGGGGTATACTTGAAAATTTCCATTTCTTGTATGCCAAGCCCAATCTTCCCCAACTTTCAACACTATAATGGGCCAATTTTAGCAAAGTGGGTTAGGGGCCCAAAGTCCTGTCCCCATCTGTAAGACTAACTAATAATTATCATGCTCCATACAAGTAGTAGGGTTCAAGTTGAAAAATCAAATTTGATGCGGTCGGGTTATAAATTAAATTCCAACCCAACACAATGAATTAAAAAAATTAATATCTAAATTGGAAAAACCTAAATAGTCACTATAAGTTACTGATCACAGGTTTGAGTTCACAAGTCACGATCATTTTGTATAATACACAAATCAATATAAACGGGTCACGGATCAGTATCATCAATTAATTAGATAGCTAATTGTGGCTAAATAATTCGTCGTTAAGGT
>CAIGRT010223211.1:0-21712 GCA_903798405.1 Fraxinus platypoda | reverse complement strand
AGTTTTAAAATGAAAATTTATAAAATTCTATAAAAGACTTCCACTAATTCCATACAAATCTCTAAAAAATACATGAAATCCACATAAGTCATCACTTAAAAAAGTTCATCAAAGTCTTCAAAAGTCCCCCTATTGAATACACCCCCTTTATTAGTTTAAAAGACTGAACAGTAACCTCGTCTCTACTACCAGTACTTTCCCACGATGAAGCTCTAGCGGGGAGGGTAATAGTACACTAAAATCATTATAAAGCATAATTGAGTAATCCAAATATGCGGAATTTTACGTTAATGCATTTGAAATGACATGATCAAACACCCTTTTCCACGTTGTAAACAAAAATATTTCGCACAGCAATGTATTTATGTAGGTAAATAATTGTCTTACCACAAGCAACTCTCCCACCAGCATTTCCAGTGCTTTTGCTCAGTTCATGGCCACCTGAAACAAAGAGAATTAACTAGTAAAACACTGCTGCAATAAAATTTTTAATATAAAAATGAGAACAAAATTGCAAAAGCACAATAGCTCAAGAAAAGAACATAATTAAGTAAGAGAAATGGAGGACATCAATGCCTTTGGCATCTTTTTGCATCAACCAAAGGAGACCAAAGAAACAATGTTCTGGAAATTTCATGTTGTTCCTCTTCTATACTTCCCACTTAAATGCCTTAATTACTATTAAGAATAAATTCCTGCTCGGGGTTATTGCATACGAAAATTCAGCCATTAATGAGAGAGACGATACCCACCCTTTCCAAGATCATCAGGATCAGAATGGACAACTACAGCCCTTCCAATTATGGCATGTGGTCCTGAAAGTGGAATCTGCAAAGAGACAGCGAAAGTTTAATAATTGTGTAAGAAAAGCATATAGCATTTAGCTGATTATGAAAGTGAGGAATACACCACCTGTTTGTCAGTAATAGTGAAAGTTGCAGTGCCTGAAACATTTAAAATATGGAGGTTATACATCACCGAGGGAGTTCAATATATTCAGAAGACGTGATGATGCTAGTTTAAGTATATCCTGAAGCACTCATGACGCATGAGTCAAAATCAAGCACTGAGATTATAAAAATGTGGTAATTTGTTCTCGTTTCACTAGTAATATTATCAGCAGGTATTCACAGAATCTTTCCAGTATGAAATTGCGACAAAGCTTGTCACGGAAATCTGAAAGAGGAAGAAAAATTGGACACAATAACTTGACTTTAATTAGAAATTGGGACAAGGGAATGCATATCCTAAGTTTATGCGTAAAGGCACTGATCACAATTAGCAATTTAGCAAAGTGTAGATAATTATTTAGACCTAGGTATCTAATGACAATAGCATTCAAAATTTTCTAGTTGTGAAAGGAAATGTATGTACCATCTTCGCCAACTTTGACGTTACCAAGATCGCCAGCATGACGAGTCCCGTCTTCTGGAGCACCGTGCTCTTTTCCCGCAGGATTAAAATGAGGACCTAAAATCAAATTAATGAAACTGTGAGATAACAATTTTGATTGAGAAAACAGGATTACAATCATTCGTCAATGAAATTTATAAGCTATTAACATATACAAAAAGACAGTGACAAAGGTCACAAGAAAAATTACCAGTTGACATACAGCCGTTTGTGGTGTCACCTAAAGCATGGACGTGAAAGCCATGAAGTCCGGGCTTAAGGCCACTCAGGTTTCCAGTAACTGTTGTCGGAGCTGACAGATTAAACAAACAAAAGAACATACTCATCAACCTGAACTCATAATAAGTACTACTTGGAGAACATTTAATTTAAAGAATGTGAAATCTACCATCTCCTTCTTGCGCAAAGTAGATGGTGCCACTAACTCCCTCGCTGCTGTTGAGGACTGCAACTGCCTTCACCATGGTGATACGTGATCTGAAAAAACGATGAAGACGCTGTTATTATTGAATACACACAGAAAGATCAACTTGAAAATAAGTGCATAATGAGCTGAAATTAAATAAAGCTGTTTTCAAATATGAAGATACAGACTGTAAATAATGAAACTAAGATCTTCAAATGGATTGAAATGTCTCAGGAAAGACTTGAATCGTTCAAAAAACATGACAGAACCCACGGTTAGAAACTAATATCTATACAATATTGTCCAAGTCAAACACCTTCACTATTCGATAACATTCTTTTTCTCGTATCAGACAAGGACGCTCCTTTTGGTTAGTTTTATCTTTTGTGGCAAGTGGTGCTCATTGATGAGCTCAATCTAATTGCAAGTGATTCAGCATTGCACTATATTATTGAGTGTCTAAGATGAATCCTTGCGTTTTCAGGGAACTTCTTTGTGTTTTGAAAAGGTGAATTCTCGAGATGACAAAATTATCAGCAATTGGACTCAATTAACAACCCACCCAAAGAGATGAAGGAAAACTTGAGAAAGGTACGAATATCGCAAAATTGAAAGAGTTTAAAAAATAATAAAATGAGTCAACCAAAACTCCATTATAGCCAACGAAAACGAAAGGGAGAATCGTCTTCAAACATTTAATTTAATACACAACCTTCTCCGATATTCCAATACTCAACCTTTATTGTTTAGAGAAAAACCAAAACGTTGCATGTAATATAAGTATAATCAAGAAATAATCATGTACTTAAAAGGTTAACATCATCATCAGGTCATTATCAGCTAGAAACTTACTCCACTGCCCCTCCCTTCCTCCCAAAAAAAATAAAATAAAAATAAAAAGGTGCCAGCGAGTTTCAAAAAGAAAGGGAAACATAAATAAACATACTAAAAATAAAAACTTCACGTACTTCTACTCTGTAGTTTCAGAAATTGTGCTGCGATAAACAATTACCCCCAGGAGAAAACTTAAAAACAAATAGTAATCTTTGTAATATTTTTTAAACACGAAAAATCAAGAAAATATATAAATCCAAGTAGCGATAAGATCAAGCTGAACTTGAATCTAAGAATCACCCGTCAAAATCAATAATCAAACAGATAAATCAAGTAGCGTCAAGCTTAAGCTTAAACTTCAATCTAAAGGTCGAAAATCAAAGTCAAACAAAATAAAAATTCATAAACAGGGCCTCATCGATCGACGAAAAATAAGAGAGATAATATATACTGGTTAAATCCAATAAAAACAATAACAAAAATGTAAATTAAATTGAAAATTTCGATACCTCAGGGTACCCCTGTGTGGAATTAGATGTAGAAAGTGTGCGTTGGCGAAACCTCACAAATTCTGAAGTGATTTCTATTGAACGAGTGGTAGGTGGAGTTTTGTGATTGGAATAGTCAGTATTTTACCATTTACACGGGGATAATTACGAAATTGATCACTGAATTTTGCGCAAGATTTTCAAAGCGTCGCTGAACTTCAAAAATTTCCCCTATTAATTATTGAACTTTATAAAAATAATCTCATACATCATTCAATGGTGGAAAACTAATCTCATACATTACTCGAATGTGATTATATTTTGTAAAGTTCAATGGCTATTGGAGAATTTTTTTAAAATTCTTGGTGATGGATGATATTACATTTTATGAAATTCAGTGATTAACGGGAAAAATTTTTAAGTTCAATGACCTTTTAAAAACCTTATGAAAAGTTCAGTGAGTACTCAGGTAATTTATAAATCTTTATATATATATTTTTTAGTTTTTTTCTTTCTTTGATGATGTTAGCAAAGAATCTTGTCGATTATCCCAAAATAAAAGGTTGTTCTTTTTTTCTAACTTGGCGATCCTAGAGAAATAAATTTGTGGGGTAGGAATAAAAAAAATGACTAAAAAAATAAAGATTGATTCATTACTCAGTTATGGATATGATTACATTTTGTAAAGTTCGGTAATTAGTAGGGAATTTTTTTAAATTCAGTGACCCTCTAAATAACTTTTGCAAAATTTAGTGACTAATCAGATAATTATCCTCCATTTCCACCAACCCTTATTATTAGGGGCGTGTTCGATAGAGATTAAAATCGGATTAAAATTGAAAAACTAGCCGTTATTGTTGACTTTTATTAGATGAGTGAGACCCAATAACGGTTACATTTTCAATTTTAATTGGATTTTAATCTTTACCAAATAAGCACTAGAGTTCACAAGCTCGTTTTAAAATGAATCGGTTCATATATTTGAACTAGTTTCGAATCGGTATAAACAGTTTAAAATCAAACATTAATTTCAATTATATATTCATAATAACTACTAATTATTATTTATACATTTCACAGGATCTAGTACTAGTTCTTTTATTATTCCTATCAATAAATCATTTATAAATTTACCTAAAGAATGCTTAAATCGATCGTTCCAAATTGTTTCTAATAAATCTTGTTTGACATGAGATGGTTCGAACGTATCACACGGAGTAATGACAGGTACTTTGTTTAGTTTGATGGTGAAATGTGTCATTAGGCGTGTATCTTGTTTCATTTGGCTCTAGTTTCAAGAGAATTGAACCGAACCACGGACCAATGATTTTTTTATGATGGAATCAAGTAGTTTTTTTTTTAATGGAACCAAATCGAAACCGAAGCATTCAGCTTTGATTTTTTTTTGTTCTAGTTTCGTTAATGACCGAGAAAAAAAGAGAAGGAACATTTGAGGAAGATGAATGGAATATTGAAGTTTCAATTTCAAAAATCCATGCGCGGTGACGGCTGACGACAATGGTTGTTGGTCTCCATGTGAGAATCGGTATATAAATAGAAAGGGATAGAAAATGAGAAATACACTAGGGTATGGGTTTCCAAAATAAATTAGGGTCTTCTACACATTGAGAAATGGGAATCGAATGTACACGACCTTTTGTCTTGATTTTCAATTGAATTTTGAAAGTGTGAATTGTGATTCACTAAATTGCAAAAAATATATGTATATAATGATAATAATAAATTAAATATTGAGTTCAGTTCTTGGATTGATTTTTTGTTCTAGAACTAGAATAAAACCAAAACTAAATGGTTCTCAATTTTAAGAATCAAAATTATTAATTTTTTTTTTTAATTGAATCGAACCGCTCGATTTAGTTTTATCTGGTTATTCTGTCCACCAGATGTACCATCATTTGGTTTTGTTAGAAATTGAATTTCTAATAAATTTTGATAAAAAATGTAAATTTCATCAAATGTGTAATGAAATTAATTATTGACTTTAAGTGCTCGTTTGACAACCATTTTAGTACAAAAAAGAGTTCAGATTAGTATTTTTAGGAAAATGCGTGGTTAAAAGACATAAAAACTTTTTTTGTATACGTGTAGAATATTTTATGATGTGAATACGTGTGGTTAAAAATGGTCATGTATCAAACCATAAAATAAATTAAAGAGTGTCAAACGGGTACTAAAATAGATTTTTATTTATTTTAGCACCTGTTTGTTTTCTATTAAAAAGAATCGTTTGGGAAAAATGAGGGCCCACTAGTTTGTGTTTTAGTTTTAACTTTTGAATTCATTTTTAGTTTTATATTTTCGATAGTCTATTTTAAGATTGCTGAAAATGCTTTTGATTTTGTCATTTTGAAAAATTATTTTTCAAAACAGAAAATTAGAGAACTCGCTTGATTTGAAATTTTTTAAAAAATATTTTATGACATTTTATTTCATAAAATTTAATTATGCAGTAAAAACATAACAATTTTACATTAATATATTATCAAGTAATATACTTATTTTAAAATTGGTAAATCTTACAATAGTTTTTTTCTACAAAAGCAAAATAAAAATATAAAATAAATTAAGTTCAAAATATATGAAATAAAAATAAAAAAAATAATGTGAACTAAAAATATCTTTACTTGTATTTATTTATAATTTTATGTAAATAATTATTAAGAGCATGAATTATTTTTAGATATTTTATTTTCATTTTTTAGATTTTAATCATTTATCAATTTTATTTTCATTTTAATCATTTATCAATTCTACAAAAGCGTTTTTTAAACGCTTGTTTTTTCACGTCTTGGGTGTTTTCAAAATTTTCACTGAAAACGATCACAATATAAAAAATGTACTTTTTGCTCCTATTTGATGGAGATTAAAGTCAGATTTTTAGTAGATTTTGATAAAAGTTGATGAAATGTGTGGTTGAAAAGTTGTGAGTCCCATAAAATGTGTACTTGAAATTTTGTTAATTTAATTTAAAATTTTGATTGGATTTTAATTCAAACCAAACATGAGCTTAGTTTTATGTCAAAAATTTATCCATGTTTTTTAAAATGCATTTTCAGAAATTACAGACCAAACACATTTTCATTATTTTCCAAAACTGAAAATCGCAAATCAAACACATCTTGAGTTTTGTAATGATTATTTTTTGAAAAATGTGTGGTTAAAAAGTAGAATTTTTTGTTGAATTTACGTACAAAATATTTTAGAGTTTTGAAATAGTGTTGGAGAATGTATGGTTAAAAAAAAAAAAATTTACGTATAATATTATTTTATGGGAGAATTTGTGATTGAAATTAAGTTTAAAAAAAAGATTTTTTTTGTAACGGTATAGCCCATGTTTGGTGCCACTGTTTTAGAACTCTTTTTGTTGCATGATCATTTTCAATCAAGGCCATGTCTGGGAGAAATTTTTTGGTGGATTTTAATTGCATTTTGGATCGTTGCCTTCTACTTCAGTCGACATTGTTGACTTTTTATTTCACAATTGGTCCCACATGCTGTCAAATAACGGTCACAAAACCAATTAAAATTTGGCTAAAAGCTGGGCAGACAAGCGCCAAATTTGCAAAATAAAATATTTTGCATGTAAATTCAATTTTTTTTCAATACTTTTTAACTATACAATCTCAAAAAAAAAAAAAAAAAAAAAAATCGCTATTGAAATTTTTTTTTCGAAATAATAGCACCGAACATAGCCATAGGCTTACAATCGAGAGCGGGGTTGACTTTTGTGGTTGTGAATTATCATTTCTCCCCCAAATTGATTTTCAATTTGCTCTCGTTCCCGCCCACCACTCCTCACTCTCTCTCTCGCGCACACACTATCCACAATCAAATCGGTACAGTGAAACCCTGATTCCATTCCAATCCATCTCTTCGCAACAAATTAAACCTCTCACTATTATTTCCAGATCTTTTACTTTTTCCATCTCTCGCGCGTACAGAAATTATATATTTGAATTTTCAGTTTTGCAGAAGCCCTATCGATGAACCACTATCACATTTACGAGGCCGTCGGCAAAGGAAAATGCTCGGTAATTCTCATCGAGCTCATGTTAAGCCAATTGATGTATGAATTCAATTGTCTGTGTATTTATGGGTGAGTAATTGCGTGAGTTAATGTTGTGGCAGACTGTGTATAAAGGGAGAAAGAAGAAGACGATAGAGTATTTTGCTATAAAGAGCGTAGATAAATCTCATCGAAACAAGGTTCTTCAAGAAGTAAGATTTCTGATAAATTGTGTTTATTTTGAAATTTGATTGATGTATTTTATTTTTTAGTATTGTTAGATCATAGATGTTTTACTGTCTGAGTTTTGCGTCCCCACGATTTTTCCCTGGTACGAATTGTTGTAAGTGGAGAGCTTCCATAAAGTAGACATTTTTAAATGATTCGTTTATTACCTTTGTGAATAATTTGAATTTGACCTTTTCCATTTCCTGCTCCAACTAAAATTTTAATTTTACAGTTTATTAATTATGAATCCCACATATATAGAACTGCTTTGAGCCGTAATTCTATACATTTAATACTTACGAGGAATCTTAGTTATAGAAAACAGAATCATAGAGCTTCTTACAATTGAAAACACGACAATTCTGAAATTCTGTTTTTTTTGGAAATTGAGTTTACTTGAAATTAGATCGATATTTTAATATATTAGTATTTTTAGATGTTTTACAGCCTAATTTTGATATATATATTAATACTGCCTTATTTTTGTATCCTCACCATTTTTCCAGGTGCAAGTTGTATAAAGTCAAGAGCTAACAGAGTAGATCTTTTTAAATAGTTATTACTGTAAATATTTTAGTTGGTTTAAATTTTGATTCATATGTTACTTTCAGTTTCATGAGTAATGTGAATTCAAATTTCTCTATTTTCTGATCCATGTTATTGAAATTTGGGGTTCAATTTTATAATTTTTGATAACATTAATTAATTTTAACTCAAGCATTTTTTTTTTTTTTAAATCATAAATCTTCCTGCAATTGAATTTTCAATTATGACATGTGTCAATAAGGGCTTCATTCTAGTTGCTTTAGAGGTGCGATGTTTGTTTATTGTTTGAGAACATGACACAGCACTGCATTGAAGTTATTGACTCACAATGCATCATGAATTTGGAAGTGCTTAAGATTTGACCTTTATTATTTATAAATTGTATGAAATATATACAGTTGAACCGTAATTCTGTGCACAACTTTTGTTATTTTTTTTCACAGCATGTTGTTTTAAAGCTGTAAATGTAGTGGTCTTCCTTGAAAACCCATTTTCTTATGTTATTTAGTTAAACATGTGAAAGCCTCTTTTCAAAACTTGTGAGTCTTGGACTGCTCAATTCTTGAAGCATGTTAAAAATCAAAGAAGATAATGCAAGCAAGTGTATTGGAAGTTGGAAATATGATCTCTCTACTCATCATAATATAGCCCCTGTTTGTTTGGTCTCCATTTTAATTTTAATGCATTTTTATCTTTCTTTTTTCAACCACACATTCTTGAATAAAATAATTTTACATGTAAACTCAAAACTTTTCCTTCTTTTTTAACTACACATTCTTCAAAAAATCACTATTTCAAAATACATTTTTCCTAAAACCTCATTAAAATGGAGCCCAAACAAAGGCTAGTAATTCACTGTTAAGATCCTAGGCACATCTAAGGACAAAGATTCACTGGTAAAATGTGTGTGTCTATGTTTTCTCTCCTGTGGATTTGTGCTTCATAAAAACTGCTTGGTTTTTCTTGATAACAGGTCAGGGTTCTTCACACTCTGGATCACCCTAATGTGCTGAAGTTCTACTCGTGGTAATATTCGACACTGTTTTGATACAAAAGAACTTCTATCATGAACTAGACTAAATCCTAAATGTGCTTCCAGTATGCTTACTACATTCTATATGGTTTTCAATGGTACCACTCGCATTAGGTTGGATGTTCTTCTCACTATTTTAATTACATTTTCAGGTATGAAACATCAGCTCACCTATGGTTGGTTTTGGAATACTGTGTTGGAGGAGATCTCTTGACTTTATTACAACAGGTGATTGATTATTTTTCATAGTTGCTGATGCTTGATTGTTTGACATCAAGATTTTGTGGCCTGTGAAACTGATTATTCTTCCCACAGAGATAATTTGTCATAAATTCAAAGGCAATTTCTTTCTCTTTTTAATATAATTTTCTCCATTATGATTTTCAAATATATAACAGCTGGAATGTCCTTTTAACAGTGTATAAGGATGAAAAGTATGTGAAGGTGCAAGCAAGTCTAGCTGGCTTTGTCAGGCTTATGGCTAGAGTTGGCTTTGTACCCACTTGAACTAAGCTTAAGCTTCTAGATGGCAAGCTTGCATGCTGGCCAGTTTACTTCTTTTTTACTGTTTTACTTAATTGGATACCAATCCATATTTAAATAATTAGTCGTTTATAATACATGGGGATTGTGTTCAGATTCTTATGCTGGAGTTTGAGTAGCCGCAGATTAAGTTCAAGCTTAAGCTCAAGCTTCATACTCTGAACTCAGACTTAATTCGAGCTTAGTATATTTCACTTGAGCTTGATACCCAAAAATTCGCAAGTAATTGGATTCAGTTTGTTCTCACCATTAAATTTTTTTCATGGTGCACATGGATTAATCTAATTTATGAATTTATATTATATTACTGATTCTAGGTTTTTATCTTTTCTCTATGTTTTCTCACCAATACAAATTTCTTTCCCAAGAAAATTTTGGAATACTTGTACTTTAAAAATTGCTTAATTACTGTACTGCAGGATGGTAAGCTTCCAGAAGATTCCATACATGATTTGGCTTGTGGCATTGTCAGAGCTCTGCAGTAAGAAAACACCAATTTGCCTTGATCTTCAAATTTCCTGTTTTTTGTGTTTTCATATTTTTTTTTCCCTATTAACCTCCACCGGTCAGGTACTTACATTCGAAAGGAATTATTTACGGTGACTTAAAACCATCAAACATTCTACTGGATGAGAATGGACATACAAAGGTATATACTCCTTTACTTTAACTTCATTCTTAAATTAAGAATTGAGGGATTCTTCATTTGAAGGGAAGTATTCTACTCACGATTTTCAGGTTCATTTATGTCATAATTGAATAACAAACTGTGCCACCTTTTTAATTGCCAATTCTATGGCCATTATGATTACCTCCCCTTAATGTTCACTATTGCAGCTATGTGACTTTGGATTAGCTAGAAAACTGAGTGATATATCCATAACACCTTCTTCCCAGGTGAGTTCTCCAAATGAGTTATGAGTTTATTCACGTATTAATTTCATAAAATCAAAAGGTCATTTTCTTTCCAAATCACTCTGTCCCGTTTTCTTCTTGAAATCCTCATTTCATTACTCTCTTTTCGTGTGTGTTTTCAGTTGCCACAAGCAAAACGTGGAACCCCATGTTACATGGCCCCCGAATTATTTCTGGATGGAGGGGTCCATTCTTATGCTTCTGATTTCTGGGCTCTTGGTTGCGTCCTATATGAGTGCTATACTGGGAGACCTCCATTTGTTGGGAAGGAATTCACTCAACTGGCAAAATCAATCCTTTCAGATCCAACTCCAGTTCTTCCTGGCACCACAAGCTCTCCTTTTGTTAACTTGATAAATTCTCTTTTGATTAAAGATCCAGCTGAAAGGATACAGTGGTCTGAACTTTGCAGCCATGCTTTTTGGAGATCAAAATTTGCTCCACTAGCATTACCTCCTCAGCCTGCATTTACTAACATGATTGGGCTCTCTTCCGAATCACATCTCACAGAACGCAATGTTGACAGGCCTCTTCGAAACAATACCCCAGCTAAAACTTTTGGAAAAGATTCAAAAGGGTCTCACGGACAAGATGAGAATTCAATTTTAAGGATGAGGGATCATGAATCACCAATCAAGGGTGTTGCCAGTGGTCGTAAAACTCAAATGAAACCTTCGGTCAGAAATTTCGACGACAGGCACAAGGGTGCTTCAAATGGTACAGGGGGTATCAATCTTCTGAGGCTTTCAAGAATTGCAAAATCAAACCTGCATAGAGAAAATGAGAAAGAGAACTACCGGAGGCCACTGGCTAATAACTCTAAGAATGATGCAGAAGTCAAAATTGAAAACAATGATATGGAACTTGATTTTAATGAGAATAATGAAGACGAGGTGCATGATGAAGCTGATGGGTCTGACAACACAGCCTGTACCCATGAAGATGGTTTATCAACTCCAAGCAAGCATGAGGGGCAATATGAAGAGACGGATGGCAGCATAAGCCAGTCTGACACATCAAATGTTGTTGATACACCTTCTGAAGACTCAAGAATGCAAGAGGAGGAATCATCTTCGGACATGGAAGTAAGCCCAGTTGCTCCCACTCCACCCAGTGCCACTCCTCAACAAAAGACTCCAAGAATTAAAGATGGTTGTGGGCGTGCCCTAGACTTTGATACAAGAAAATCGTCTGGAGATCTCTCAGAGGTGCTCTGGCATCCATCTGATCTTGCTGTCAGACCTGTAATGCCTAGCAGAAAATTTGATAAAGGATCAGAAGCCATTCCTTCCCTTCCATTTGATGCATTGCCTGTGCCTGATTTTGTGAAAGTATCCAAGGAACAGTTGGATGTTATTTACTCTAGAATCATAAGTACCATAAATGGGAATACTGCTATTTGTGAGAAGCAAAACACGATCAGGTACCTTGAGATGTTAAGCTGCAATACAGATGGTGCCAATATTTTGACAAATGGTCCAGTAATGCTGGTTCTTGTCAAACTGCTCAGGCAGTCTAAGGCTTTGGCTTTACGTGTACAACTTTCTTCACTTATCGGCTTGTTGATTCGCCATTCTACATTCATTGGAAACGATTTGGCAAATTCTGGAATTCTAGGTGCACTAACCGATGGCCTCAGAGATAAACAAGAAAAAGTGAGAAGGTTCTCTATGGCTGCTTTGGGTGAGTTGCTCTTTTACATATCTACTTTGGATGAGAACAGGGACAATAATCCTCAGGAATCTCCATCTAAGGACAACCGACCCTCTTCTATCTGGCAGGTTTGCTTCTCTTATCATTGCCATGACTTCTGGAAATTGTCAACAATTGTGTTATTATTCGATCCTATCAGTGGATCAAATTTTCCAAGAGACATACCTTAATTATTTAGTCATAAGGAGTAGATAGTAATATGGGTTGTCACTCTTGTTTATCTTGATTTTTTTTAACAAATGCTATTTTCTCAATATTTTGGCAGGTTCCAAATTCATTGATCTCTTTGGTCTCATCTGTTTTACGGAAAGGAGAGGACGATTTAACCCAACTCTATGCACTAAGAACAATAGAAAATATCTCTAGTCATGGAGGGTATTGGGCAAACCGTTTCACAAGCCAGGATGTGATTAGGAACCTTTGCTATTTATTCAAGGCTCCGGGGAAACAAGAAAGCATGAGGCTCATAGCAGGATCTTGTTTGGTACGGCTTGTTCGTTTTAACCCTCCAAGTATTCAACAAGTTATAGAGAAACTCTCGCTTAAAGACATCGCTTCTAGCCTTTTCAAGGGAAATCAACGTGAGCAGCAAATTTGCTTGAACCTTCTAAACTTGGCATTGCTTGGAAGCCATCTACTGACGAATATTGGACGTTTTCTTCTTCCCTTGATGGAAGATAAGACTCTTGTTCCAAATCTCATGTCTCTTGTCGAACAGGGAAATGAAGTCTTAAGGGGCAAGGCACTCGTTTTTGTGGCTCTACTTTGTAAGAATGGGAAGAGATGGCTGCCACATTTCTTTTGCAATGCAAGATTACTATCAGCTGTGGATAGGCTTACTAAAGAAAAAGACAACTATGTGCACTATTGTTTAGATGCCTTTGTGCATGCTGTGGCGTCAACTTTACCGGGTTTGCTGGAAACTATAACGGGAGATATTCAGCAACTTATGGGTGGGAGACGTCATGGACAAATAGTAGGTCTCATGAGTCGAACTTCTCCAAAGAACAATATTCATTTATTTCCTGTTGTTCTCCACCTTCTGGGGAGTTCTTCATTCAAGCATTTGGTAATAACTCAGCAGGTAGTACAACATTTAGCAAATCTACTTAAACTGGCGGAATCACCTTTTCAGGTAGATACTTGCAACCTGATGCATCTCATTTTTTCAAAAGTTAAATTTCTAGACTTGGTGCCTCTAGAATCAATATACCGGAACATGCTTCATTAATGGTGGAAAGATATGTAGTATTTATTTAATACTAGAAAAATTTCTCTAGTTACATCCATGTAGAGAAAGCGAATCTTCATTCACGTGAAGATAAATAGAAGAAAGGGAATCTTGTGATATTTCTTGGATATCTTCCATTATTGTTTTCTCAAATGTGCTTTTAGCATTTGCTTCCTTTCTAATGCGTTTATATAATTTCCTTCCCAAAGCATTTAATATAGCTTATTGAGTTATATTTAATGTGATTATTTCGACATTGTTGACATCTAATAATATATCTTATGGTTAAAGTTTTCAGTTTTTTCTACTCATTATAGATTTTAGTTGTAAAAGAATTTTACATATCTACGCATGCTTTTAGACTCATTTGCTCCACGGATAGAATTCGAGCATGCTAGCATCAGAATTCTTCGCTTTCTTTACACAGTTCAATTACTATAACAGAATAGTTTGTAATATGACAAGAAAGCTGTAGTGGATAATCATGTACATCTTATTATTCAATTTCAGGGTAGGGATGACTTCCAGATAACTCTTCTGCGTGTTCTCGAGTCAGCTACTGAGGAGCCCACTTCAGTAAATGACAACCCCAACTTATTCATCCGTCAGATTCTTCCCAGTCTGGCAGTCCTATACAAAGGAAACAAAGATGGAGATGCCAGATTTTTGTGCTTGAAGATTTTCTTTGACGTGATGGTCATTTTCCTAAATGAAGCACCGGAGAATGACCAAAGGCTCGAGGACTTGAAGACTGTGTCTAATTCTTATTTCCTCCCTCTCTATCCATCTTTGATTGAGGATGAAGACCCCATTCCTATGTATGCTCAGAAACTTCTTGTTATGCTCATCGAGTCCAATTACATAAAAATTTCAGACATTCTTCATATGAAAGCAGTCTCACGTTGCTTTGAGTTTCTGCTTGGTGATTTTTCATCTGCAAATGTAAGCAATATCATGCTCTGTCTGGCTCTGGCGTCTGCCCCCGAACTTGAAACCAAGATACTATCCCAATTAAAGGTCGTGAGAAAGATTGGAAATCTTTTGGAATTTGTACATGCAAAGGAGATGGAGGATTTTGTCGAACCAACCCTTGGTGTGTGTAGGGCATTCCTTTTGCGCTCTCTAGGCTGTAGGAAAGGCTTTGTGTATTCAAAGGAACCTACTCTTTTATACGATGGTTCTAGTGAAAGCACTACAGAACAGCAGCAAGGCATAAAAGATATAATGGACTTTGGTGGCACTGTTGGAGTGTTGGTGGAACTGAGTAAATCCAAAGAAGCAAACATTGCAGACTTGGCTTCTGAATGCTTGATTTTGTTGTTCAAAGCAGCCCCGAGAGAAGCTACTATGAATTTTCTAATGAATATTTCAAAGGTCACAGCATTCTTTGAAGCTATGCTTCAGGGTATCTCTCACCTAGTGGTAGAGCGAATTATGCACACTCTTGGTTATTCTTCTCGACTGTATTTGTTACATGCAATGATATTATCTATCTCTACATCGGAGATATTAAAAATCGAAGCAATTGTTTTAGACCTCAAAAGCTCTAGCAATCAGAGTATTGCTAACACTGCTTCCCGCGTGGCATTGGAGTTACAGAGGGTGCCTCGGTAGCTTTCAGTTCCGGAGGTTGGTTTCATTCACATATATTCTTCTGCCTCGCTTGCTTTATACATTTCCGTCCTTCGCATTGATGATAACATTGGATGCCTTTGCTCTGCAGGAACTGAAGGTTGATCCATATCACCTATAACGATTAATCTGATTACCCCCGGGGTGAATTTAGTTCTGCTTCCGTGATGGTACACAGTGGCTGCTTCTATGGAACGAAGAGAAGTGGTAAGGGAAGGAAGATGTCCAGCCGTCCTTCCTTTGTATTATCTATGTACACATGTATCATCCCATTATTTCAATTGGACGCTTCTTTTACTTAAGTTTCAATCTTGTAAGTCCATTCTGCCTAGAATATTTTTATTTACTAGCTTGGCTGCCTTTGCGGTTTGAGTATGGATCGTGAAGAGAGTTTTCAACAATATTTGTCTAAAATTTTGTTTTCCTGTTTTTCATTGTCTCCCTTGAACTCATCTGGTTTCAATTGAATCCAAGATTTCACATTTTCACATTATTCTTCAACAAACGTCTATAAGATGTGATATATGCTTAAAGATTCTTCTAAGGTTGGGGCACATGATGGTTTTCCGTTGGAAGATGGAGGGTGGATCCCACCTTTCGTGGTCGGTGGCCAATCGCGACATCTTTCGAGGTGCATAGTAAGTTGGACCTTATTGTACGAGGTTGTCATTGCATGGCATGAAACAACTTGTGCTAGCTGACTCTACTTTACTCCCCTAGTCATGCTATATGACATGATTTTATTTAATTGACTGATAAGTAAATAATAAAAGCAAATATTTTGTTATGAATGTTTATTTCCCACAGTTTGCTACCGCCAAACGCTGCTTTATTATTTCTTAAAGGTAGGCAGGGAAAGAATACGAAAAAGGAAAAAATATTGCTCTTTCAGCAATTTTTTCTGACAAATTTGTCTTTTCGCCTTTCAGTAAAGAGACTTTCTCCTCAACTTTCCAGTGATAATTGAATATTAAAAGCCTTCTGTCAACCCCGTAATTAGCGGCAGGTAACTCTACACACTTTACTTGTACTAATTTGAATGCACGTGCATTGTTGATATTAATTGGGAAAATTCCAACATTCATCGTCATCTTATTGCCTTAGTAATGAGTAGATTCTCAACCTCTAAAAAGGAAGTCAAACTTTTCATTATAGTTGGTCCTCGATGAAGAGCTTGAAAAGGGTCAAGTCTGCCACTATCGTACCGCTTTCGACCTAGGCAGCTCCTTCGCACCTTGTTGAGTATGAATTTGAAAACAACTTCCACTAGCAAACAAACATTCTCCTCCCTACACATGCCAACCACTAGCAATCCTTTATATATTTCATCGCTCTCCAATAATATAACAAAATCCTTGGTAGCACTATACCCCATATGGATACTTAATCATGTCCCTTTTCCTTGCTTCAATCATAAACCATTCATCTAACACACCCATAACTCACTCTTTAAACCTTTTCTTCTGACATTCATTTCACTCTGCAAGAATTGCTATTGATTTCATCATCATTTCAATGGCCTCTTTCCATCTTCTTGTAGCAATCATAATGGCTTTAATGGTTTCTTCTTTACATTCTTTACCGTCTGATAGGATGATATCAGAGTCCTCTTCCATTTCTTCTGCACCTGAATTGCAGCCAAATCCTCCACTCTCTCCAGACGTTTCTCCTCTTTTGCCTTCTCCTGGTGGGGTGGTGCCTCCTCCCACTGGATCATCATTACCAACCATCCCCTCTGATTCTACACAGAATCCTGATATGATGGGCCCTGTTGGCCCGGATGCTGCCTTTGCGCCATCAGGGTCGTTGCAGACTTCCTTGACACTAGTAACTGGGTTGAAACTTGGAAATTTTATTGGTTTCTTGGCTTATTGGTTAGTTCTGGTTTTTGTGATCTGAACTAGATCATCATTGCCAACTATTCTCTCCAATCCTAGTCCTCAAGATTCTGATATAACAGTCCTTGTGGCTTGGATACCATGGTTGCGCCATTTGGGTTGTCGCAGTCTTCTTCGACTGGGTCGAGAAATCCAGTAAAAGAATTACTACGTGGAACTTTTGTTGGGTTCTTGGCTTATTCGTTGGTTCTATTTTTGGTGATCTGAGTTAGGTTTTGGGAGAATTTATGTTAACTTTCCATTCTTTTATGTAGCGCTTTGTGTACATTAATCCTCTTTCTCTATTCCATTTAATCCATCGTTACTTTCACTAGTAAAATCAAATTTCTTGCAACCACATCAAAGATACATGTAGTAATCAACCGCTTCTCACGTTTTTACTTTCCATAATTGTATTATTAAATGCCTCGAAGGAAGTCTAGTCAAGAGTCTCTCTTTAGAGTAATTCATAAAATCAAATTATAATTGCATCGGACAATGACAGTAGTCTGGATACTATTTCGAGCACCTTGAACGACAATGTTATACTAGGAAACACACGTAACAAGAAGACGGTCACAGCTTAGTCAATATTGCATAAAATAAGCTATAAAGTGAAGAGTTTTCTACACAAAGATGCCCAGTATGTTGAAAAAGTAGGCAATTATTAATAAGTGTGCATTCTTAGCTGTAATTATTAAAGTGAAAAGGCCAAAAAGCATAATCCTTTCCAGTGCATTTGTCTTGACTTAGCTAATAATAATTAATTGGAAGTATTTTCTAAGGTTTGGCACATGGAAAGGCAATTCAATAAAGTAAGAGTTTGCTTTACAGCTCTTCTGTCATGGTTCCATTATTTCTTTTTATTTCATTTTTTGTCCTTCTGGGTTGTGGGATTTAAAGTAATAATTGGTGGCTATGAGTGAAGATATGTGTAATTTCTTGTATATATAATTGAGTGACAATTTTGATACCATATTGAAACCCGACTTGTAACGTAATTGGCAGATATGAGTGAGCTTGACATGTAAATTTTCTGTGAGGCTTGAACTTACAACTTTTATCCATTTGAATACAGAGACGAAGTTAGAAGATAAGATTTGTAGGAGCAAATTATATAAAATTTTAATTGTGGGGACAAATTGAAAACTATAGAGATTTTTTTGAAAATCTTGAAAAAATCGGACAAAATATTGACTTTTCAAATTTACCGTTGGGACAGGTGACCCCATTGCCCCCACGGTAAATCCGGCCCTGTTTGAATACCATGTTAAACTAATCATCTAAAGTTACTAGAGAGGAGAAGAATTCATTTATTTATATTTATGTATTCAAAAACTTTAATCTAAAAAAAACCTATTTTCATCGTACTTACGACTTATATATTAATTTTTTAAGCTTGCCCAAACATACATGTATTATCCTCACAGAAGGAGAAACAAAGTGAGTCAGCATAAAGAATGTCAAAAGAGCCAAAGTCCTTAAAAGATGAGATCCAAAATGATTATGATTTACAACTCTTTTGAACCCAACATTATTATTGCAGTTTTAGCCCCTGTTTGGTTCAACTACAAACGTAGATTAAAATTTAAATCAAAGTTAACTATTAATTTTAACTACAAATTTCATGGAGTCCGCAAATTTTCAACCACGCGTTACATCAATTTTTATCAAAATCTTTTGAAAATCTGATTTTTTATCTAAACCAAACATTGGCTTAGTTTTAATCTACAGTTATCTAATTGACTTCATTCCGGGTGCCCCCATATTTGAAAGCATGACTCAGACATGGCACAACCCACCATGGGCCGGCCGATCTCTTAGCCACCCCGCACTGGATTGAGCTGTACAGTCCAAGAGAAAGGAAGCTTATGCAAGAAAAAAGTAGAAGCCCGTATACCCACCACGGCTGACCGGCCGTTTTAGAACAATGCCGGGTTGGACCAACTCTAAAACGGTCATGCCGGACCATTAGAACCCGGTTACACCACTGTGTAGAGATGTACAGATATAGCCTATAGTTCTTGTGAAGCAAAATTAAAATTCATTCATAAATACACCAGAAATCTCTCCTTCAGCTCAATATCATCCGATAATGAGAGAAACTTTGTACTATATTATATCTTGATTCGGGTCTAGCAGGTAAAAGAAACGAAGGTAACGACAAGAGAATCTATTTCCTTACAAGGAAATAAATCATAGAGAAAAACTAGGAAAGGTTCCTCAAAACAAAGGGACGCTCCATAATAGCATTATCAGGCAACCGAACAAAGGAAACAAAGATTCATAAGTTAAAGAACTTTCCTAGTAAACCTATGGTTCGGAATCTCTAGCTTATTTCTTCTCTTTGAGCTTCTCAATCATATCGGCTGCTTCTTGAACAGTGGTGATACTTTGAGCACTTTCCTCTTCCACAGAGATCCCAAACTCCTCTTCAAGTCCCATGACAATCTCAACCTAAATTGGTACAAACCCAACATCAGCCAACCATTATAAAAGATCGCTCACATTAAGAAACAGCCAAGACAATGAAGTTATAATGGTCATAAGAAGCATATATATGGGAAAATTGCACTATCAGTCTCCAAATTTTGAAAAGGAGCAAGATGGTTTGCAACCTTCAATTATAGTTGCGCAA
Source organism: Fraxinus platypoda (assembly GCA_903798405.1). Taxonomy (NCBI): domain Eukaryota; kingdom Viridiplantae; phylum Streptophyta; class Magnoliopsida; order Lamiales; family Oleaceae; genus Fraxinus; species Fraxinus platypoda. The sequence goes on along the minus strand of CAIGRT010223211.1, from coordinate 2,188 downwards.
TGGTCCTCAACAACGGAACCGGCCAAACCTTTGTCAATTTATCATTTGTGACCCTCTCATGTCCAACTTTATGAAGCTAGATTTTCCTTCCTCGTTGAAATTTTAAATGAAGGCATGTTTTCACAAGGTCACATGCTACTGTTAGCAAATGGTATTATTTCCCCATAAATACACATTCACTCTTCCCACATACATTCGAGGAAAGAAACATATTTAACAACAAGACTAATACCGTATCGAGTGAATCAGCACCAAGTGATGCAAACTTGGACTCTCCAGTAATGGCTGAATCAGCAGGGAGTGCTAGTTGTTTTCTCACAATTTCACAAACTATATCCACTGTCTCGGGTTTCGCCTGCACCAAAGAATCATTCAGAATTGTTAGTTAACTCAATTTCTTCTCTGATGTGATCAATCATCAAATGTCAAATTGATATCATCTTAAAAGAAACAATAGATGGTAAATATAGAAAAAAAATATCGTTATTCACTTTCCAGAATCTCTTCATATGAAAGAGTAAGTAAAAATCTGTGTAATAGTAAGCTAGAGAGTTAAGTTGTGAATTGTAAAGGCGCCCAATTCTTGACTAGAGGGGACACCAAAGATCTCTAATCAATTGAACAGAGAAAAAGGGATTCCAGATGCAGCAATTTAACCGAAAGCCAAAAGAACAGGTACAAAGAATCTCCATTCATCCAATTTATGTAAGGTAACACATGATATGAGTTATTGCAGCATAATCAAGGAATTTTGATTCTGTATTTCCAGATGCTGATTCCAAAGGCTATACTAAACGCATTAAACTCGCTAACGAGGTCAAAAATATTCTAAACATATAAACTGTGATTGAGATTAAATTGGAATGCAACCAACAAGAAGGATGCATGGTGAGAAGGACTTTTAATTTACAATTTCGATCTATTAAGGTTCTTTGTTGGAATATTACTGTTTATTAGCCAACTTTAATGTACAATTATGAGCAAGTCCCAGGTATAATTTTTTGTTATTTCTGTATTCTGGTTCATTCTTGAACAACACTATGGACGGCTTAAAATAACTGCACAACATCATGTCATGCTCAATTACATTACGGAATCGCAAAGTTAACCATTAACGCAGCTTGCATTTAAACTCGATCATTTTTTAAACAACCTGTATTATTATCAGTAGTAGCATCATAATAAGAATCCCGAGAAGAACTAAGCAGCAGATAGAAACAAATGTTGAATCTATGAAGACGATGTAAAACAGCTATATCAAAGCATACCGCACAGGCAACGCGGAAACGAAGAGGAACTGGTTTGAAGCTTTTTCCACTGAAGGAAACTGAAACTGTCTTCGATTGTGAGACCTGCCCATGTTTACAACATAAGAAATACCAAAATGCACGAGCACCAATCATGACTAAGAAATACAAGAATAAAGTTAAAAGAAGTGAACCATAATGTCATTAACTTTTCCAAAATTGGAACCTAAAAGTGCTTATAATTTTGAATACCCTTGAACTACTTTCCAAATAAACAAATTCAATTACATAATTTACATTGTACACATATAAAATCAGATAAACAACAGGACCTGCTGAATCTTTTGAAAAGAGTATGTAATGCAGTAGCAAACTGAGAAAAATAATAAAAATTTAGCCTCGATTTACTTATAAGAGACAGTTCCCAGTTAATCATTTATAATCGTTAGCTTCAAATAAGAACTATGTACAACTCATAATATCTTTAGCATTTTGTACCATAAAAACTAAGCACTCAAAAATAAGTAATGCATATTTAAACACATGCTAATATGTAAACCACTCCAGGCTAGAGTATAAATTTATAATAAAAAATAAAATTATTTTAACCAGAAAGGGATTAGTGCTGTTTAAAACAGTCTAATTTAAAATCGACAACTTCCGAGCCATCATTGTGTTGGAACCCAATTTTAAATGATTGTTTAAGTGGAATTCGTTATTTGGTGAATGAGAAATTTAAGTCAATTAAATACTTGAAATTTAGCACTGATGAGGATCAAATTCGTGAGAAAGTGTCAAACACCTACCTCTACTTATTTCTATTTTCTGATTTCTTTTAACTCGTGTTCCGATTTCAGAAATGCTAACTTTCTTTTGATAATTTTCAAAGGTTTTAATTGAAGAACTAATTGGTTTTCAATGAAGAATGGAAAGGCTTGAGT